>JAXQQM020080335.1:0-17332 GCA_034641835.2 Pinus albicaulis
TACCTGAGTTTTATAATTCATTCTAACAGATCTAAATTTTTGGGATCCCAATTCAATATTGGAAGACGTGCGACTGATGGCATTGGCATATTGGTTGACTTACGAGGAGGAATGGGATGAAGAAGTGAAAAATGTGATTTGAAAAGAAGAAAAGAAACCCTTATATATTAAAGTTGAGCTATTAAGCCCCAAGATTGTCATCAATAATAAAAACATGATCTCATCTGATCCTCATTTAGCACCAAAGTACATAACAGCCCAAGAGCAATCCATTCTACATTTTGAGGATGCTTTTGGAATGTTGAGAACAAAAAGTACACAAGCTTGTCAGAGAAGGTGGCATGCCTTAATCCACAATATACAAATCAAAGAGTATCACTCTCCTGAAAGGCTAAGGAATGCCTTGGAAAGAACCCTATGGTACAAAATAACCATGAAAAGACTTAAGAGAAAATGGATAAGAATCAAAACCAATCCACCTTTGCTGTTGGGATTGTAAGAAGGAAGAGAGGAAAAATAGGCATGGACAAAGATAGAGACAAATGCATGTTTTTATCCACTAGAAGGCACACCATTTAAGGTGCCTTGGGATGTTAGAGAGGCCACCAGGGCCATGAATGAGCTTCATATGGATGACTAAGTTTATCAAAGGACGAGAAACACCTTTAGCAGAGGGGTGATGATGAGTCCCATTAATAGGTATATTTTTAAGTTAATTATGATATCCTCCAACACTTAGAATTATCCTTTTCTCACATTAATTCACATTTTTAGTCATAATATGCTTAGAAAGAAGAGTAAAAGGTGTTTGTCATAGTATGTGGCCTAATGTGATTAAATTTTAGGAAAACAAATCATTTTTTGGCATTTACTATGGAGGGGATTGATGGATACAAATAAGAGAGAATACAAGGGGAATTATCCACCTCCGTAACTCTCCAACTCGGCTCGAGATCACAAAATACTCACTCACAAGCTCAAAGTCACTAACATATCAGTAACTCCAAGTGAAAGTGAAGCTCAAGTAGGACAAGATCCATAATTATCGAGATCAAGGAGGGAATCACTCCTATTTTGAAGGGATCGTCTATCGACTACCTTTTTATATAGATAAACCAACTGAAAGGCTCATTAGGATTCAAAATTTTTATTCATCTAAGAGTAGCTACTGAGCCTAGTGCTTGACATTACAATTTTTAACTTCATGTGATGTATGAGACTACTATTTTCTGGTAATGATAAGGTTGCCATTGATTTGTATCTGAAATAGTTTTAAAAGGATAAAACCCTTGGGTTTGGGATACATGAGGTAAATTTTTTTATTTTAACAAAAATTTGATATGAAGGATATGGGTGAAGCTTCTTTTCCCATTGGGGTAGAGATTCACAGAGATGGATCCCAAGGGATATTATGATTGTCTCAAAAGGCCTACATTAACTAGACATATTTTGCACGGAGGAGAATTCACCCAGTGTGGTACCCATGGTTGAAGATTATAATTTTTGTATTAATAAATGTTTGAAAACTAATTTGGAATGGGAAAATATGAATACCATTCCTTGTACTTCTGCAGTCAAAATTTTGATGCATGGTCAGGTCTATACAAGACTAGACATTGGATTTGCAGTCAAAAAGTTAAGTAGATATCAAACTAATCCATGCATTGATCATTGGAGGTCTGAAAAGAAATTTATGAGCTATATACAAGGTATGAAAGACAACATGCTCATATAGATATGATTAGACCATTTGGAGGTTATTGAGTATTCTGAATCAGGCTATGTGGGATGTATCGACTCTAGAAAGTGTACATCAAGACCTGTCTTCTTACTTACAGAAGGTGCCATCGCTTGGGGAAGCAAGAAAAAAAAGTTGATCAATTCTTACAATATGGATGCAAAGTATATAACATGTTATGAGACTAGATCATAGGAATTCTTATTACGAAATTTTGTCATAGAGCTTAGATTTGTAGCCTCTATGTCTATACCATTAAGTATTTACAGTGATAATTCTATTGAAGTTCATTTCACCAACAACAATAAGAATAATATCTCAAACAAACACATTGACATAAATCACCATGTTGTTAAAGAAATTTTTGGGAACCATTGGGTGACTAATGAGAAAATCAGCACTAAGTTAATTATTGTGGATCCCATGACGAAGCGGCTACCACCGTAGTTGCATGGAGAACATGTGGAGCATATGTACATTTGAGACACCATTAAATTTGATAGTTACAATTTTGTTTTTTGATAATTCTTGGTATATATGTCTACTAAAACTTGTATACATAAAGAAGTAATGAATGGAAGATTGTCTATTGGGACTATAAAGTTGGACCTTGAATGAGAATATTTCTGCACATTCATAAATAATTATGCTACACAGAGTGTTTATCTAGAGGGAATAAATGATATTGTAATACATGGAAAATATTATTCATCTAATAGATTTATTATTGCCATGGTTCATTCATTGAAGCTCTTTATTGAGAAACTAGAAAGGGAGGATAATAATTAAAAAAATAGATATATATGGTACATTTGAGACACCACGAAATTTGATAGTTTCAATTATGTTTTTGATGATTCTTGGTATATGTGTCTACTAAAACTTGTATACATAAAGAAGTAATGAATGGTATATTGTATATTGGGACACTAAGGTTGGACCTTGAATGAGAATTTTTCTCCACATTAATAAATAATTTTGCCCCATAAATTGTTTATCTAGAGGGAATCAATGATATTGTAATACATGGAAGTTATAATTCATCTAATAGATTGTTTATTTCCATGGTTCATTCATTGTAGCTCTATATTGAGAAACTAGAAAGGGAAGATAATAATTAAAAGAAAAGTGTATGTTTGGGTCAATTTAGATCAAGTGAGAGAATGTTATAAATGTTCTTTATTGTGCTCCAAATTTCCACAGACCCATACATGTGATTGTGTGACTTCCCTTGAAGTGTTGGTTATGGCCGGAAATAACCAGCCCAATAAATACAAGGTAGTTAATGATCTTTAATGGAAAGAGCATGATAAAGATCGGTGGATTAAAAGGGTCGTAATTTTATCAAGAAAGAAATTAAGTGTGATTCCATCCATTGGTTCATTAAGTCTTGGATAAATGAGAATATATTTCTATTGGATTAGAAACGATTTCGTACAATAAGTCTAATTGCCATGATTGGAGGTAAGTTATATTTTATTTGACATTAAATTTGAAGCTTATAGTCTCAGAATCAATCATAATTTTAACAATATAGATGGATTCAAAGACCCCCTTGTCTCTAAATTTTAATACTGCAGATGGATTCTGAGACCCCTGTACTGAAATGTAACACTCTGATATCAAAATTCCAATTTTAAATTTCTCGAGTGACACAATTAAAAATTACTAACATAAATGAGTAATTCACATACTTGTTGTACTTGTTATTTGGTCATATTTTTATTCTTGAACTATAATAGTTATTTAAGTTAATCATTATTAATTGTACCACTTATTATCTAGTCATATATTTTAATCCTAGACTGAATTAGTCATTTAAGTTAGTCACTATTAGTTTAGTCACTTATTATCTAGTCATATATTTTATCCCTAGACTAAGTTAGTCGTTTAAGTTAGTTGTTTTTAGTTCGGTCACTTAAAAATGCTCAAATTTTGTAGTAATTTATTTGAGCGACTAACATTTTTAGTCATCTCATCACTAATTTCATCATTTTCGACTAGTGAGCATATGAGACTCATTAAATTGTTTCATGCTTGAATTTTTATGTACATTTGAGACACCATTCAATTTGATAGTTGCAATTATGTTTTTGATGATTCTTGGTATATGTGTCTACTAAAACTTGTATACATACATAAAGAAGTATTGAATGTTAGATTGTATATTGGGACAATAAAGTTGGACCTGGAATGAGAATTTTTCTCCACATTCATAAATAATTGTGCCCCATAAAGTGTTTATCTAGAGGGAATCAATGATATTGTAATACATGGAAGTTATTATTCATCTAATCGATTGTTTATTGCCATGGTTCATTCCTTGAAGCTCTTTATTGAGAAAGTAGAAAGGCAAGACAATAATTAAAAGAAAAAATTATATGTTTGTGTCAATTTAGATCAAGTGAGAGAATGTTATTAATGTTCCTTATTGTGCTCTAGATTGCTACAAACCCATCTATGTGATTGTGTGACTTCCCTTGAAGTGTTGGTTCTGGCCGGAAATAACCACCCCATTAAATACAAGGTAGTTAATGATCTTTAATGGAATATTATTATAAATATGGATGGATTAGAAGGGTCCTTAATTTTATCAAGAAATAAATTGAGTGTGATTCCATCCATTGGTGTATTAAGTCTTGGATAAATGAGAATATCTTTTTATTGGATTAGAAATGATTTCCTACAAGTCCTCTAATTTCGATGATTGGATGTAAGTTATGTTTTATTCAACATTAAATTTGAAGCTTATAGTGCCCTCTATATTTCTCAAGCTAGTGTGTGGTGAGAAGTCATTGTTAGACTTTATCTCTAGTGTTGAGTTAACTTGCCAAGTTGGGAGTTAGGCTTTGAGTAGTGAGACTTGTGAGCCTATTACACATCAAGGTCTCATGAGTCATTTTTCTCCTTGACTAGGGTTTGAGATTAAGATTTCATAAATCATTTTGTCTCATGAGTCATTTTTCTCCTTGATTGGGGTTTGAGATTAAGATTTCATAAATCATTTTAAAAAATTTGTAATATGCCAAATATAATATCAAATTTTATCCTCAAAATTTTAACTATAAAACTGTTGTGAAATTTCAAAGTCCATGGATTTATTCATTTGAGCACCTCCTCAAAGAAAGTGATACTCTGTAAAGTAAGTGTGTTTTCTAGAAATTGTTCGTAAACTTAAATTCAGCATAAATGGTTGCCTACTCTCAGTAAATTTATGTTTAGCATAAATGGTTGCCTACTCTCCTCAATAAACTTATGTTCAACATAAATGGTTGCATATACTCTGTAACATACAAGTAATTTTTTTTAATAAGGAGTGTAAAATAACATGTGGCATCTGGCGACCTATTCTTAAGGTAGTTTCATATCAAATGAATAACTAAAAGCATAGTTCGAGAAGGCAAAGTGTGCACTCCGCTGAAGGAGATTATTGAGAAGGCGAGGTGTGCGCTCCGGTGAAAGAAAGAGATAATTTTTGTTGGCTGCGGAGATTTCATCTCTTAAATTTAGATCTATTTTTATTGTTGGCCCAAATATCAATGAACAAAATATAAATGAATTTTTGAAGTTGTTTTTTAAGATAACTAACGTTTCAATTTTTGAAGTTGTTTTTTAAGATAACTAACGTTTCAATTTGTAGACTCCTGAGAAGAAACAGAATTTCAATGAACAAAATATAAATGGATTTTTGAAGTTTTTTTTTTGAGATAACTAACGTTTCAATTTGTAGACTTTTGAGAAGAACAATAATGATACCAAGAAAATTGACTGGCGAGAGGAGACATGGTCCACTAGCTTGATTCTTGACTGTCCTCTCTTTTGTTAAATCATGTGGAGTGAATAATATTTTTCATTTTTTCATATGCTAAATGTGAAGTATGATGTAGCAAATCAATGATTTGTTTTCATTTTATGGATGAGAATGAAGTATGATAAAAACGTTTAACCAATCATTAATAATTAAGCTCAGCTCACAGTGGTAATTAATATATATATATATATAAACCCTTACGAACAACAACATTAAGAGGTTTTTAATATTTATATCTTTTTATCCTTCATTTGATCGATGATAAGATAAGGAAACCGTGGTGGTTGAGCCATTGGATAAATTTATATAGCCATGCTATCGCTAGAGCGTAGTACCATTAGAGCATAATTGCATTCTATTAATCGCACTAATTTATTCCTATTTTTTGGGAAACAAATGTATTTGGTCGATTTATTTTTTTATTATAAAAGAGATACTCATGTGGTGGAGAGAATTGCCATAAATTTGCACTTTTACATCCATTTTCCATTTTCAGTTGGGGGCTTGGCTTGAGATGCTCCAGTGGCACATTCTTCGATTCTGGTCCACTGTAGTTTCTCCAAGCTCAGTCTAAGCGTCTATGTTGTCAACTTCTTTTTTGGCTTCCAAAATGAGTCTGAGAATGAGACTTTCGTTTAGTTCTGTAATTGTACCAGCTGTGACCTCTCTATTCTTATTGTTCCTCTGCTCGGAAGCAGCTGATACTAAAACTGATGCTACTACTACTACTGCCTAGAAGCCGGCCACTGCTACTTGGTATGGAGATGTATATGGTGCTGGGAGTGAAGGTAAACTGTAATTTTTAGTTTATATTTTTATAATGATGCATAAAAATATATTATAGCTTAGATTTACATAAAAATATATTAAATTTAGAGATATTTATCCATACCATTCATGATCATCAGATTTTTTATTTTGAAAGGAGGCGCATGTGGGTTTGGCAGCATTGTGAAACAACACCCTTTCAAATCTATAGTATCTGCAGGAAGTCCAGTGATATTCCAACGCAGAAAAGGCTATGGAGCTTGTTATAAAGTATGGATTGAACTGAACTGTTTTTAGTAGTAAAGTAGTTAATTACTAATTAAGACTTGATTTGAGAGGATTCTCATAAGTTGGGTTGTACCTAAACAAAACAAAACAGGTAAAGTGCACAGAAAAAGGTGTTTGTACTGGAAAGCCATCTACTGTGGTCATTACTGATGAATGTCCAGAAGGTGGAGTCTGCGGAGGTGGAAAAACACACTTTGATCTCAGTGGCGCCGCTATTAACAGCATTGCATCTCCGAGGAGAGATGCATACCTCCGTAAAATTGGAGTCATACCAATATTTTATCAACAGTACGGACGATATTATTTAGTGAAATTTTATTTTTTTATTAGACATAATTTTATGTTGATTGCAACCCTATGCTTATGCTTTAGGTAGACAATTGCAGAAATATTTTGGAATTTAACATTTCCTAAGAGTTAGATTCTTTCTTTTCTTTATGGTATATATCCGAAATCTACACAGTCAGTCAGATTCTGGATATATCTGAAACCTACAATAAAAATAAGTTCAGCAATTCCTAGTCAATCGTTCGTTTTCAAATGCACAAATTGAAACATTTCCTCTTTGTTGTACAGGACACCTTGCCAATATTCGGGGGTGAATATTAACTTCCACGTTGATGCAGGGGCCAGTAATTATTATTTCTCTGTATTTATTCAATATACAGTAGGAGATGGTAGCATTGGGAAAGTTGAGCTCCGACAGGTAGTATGAGTTTATTTTTATTTGAATATCGTGCTTATATATATAAATTTATATTTATTTGAATATTTGATTATATTAAAAATTCATATTTCATTTTTATTTTTATTTTTGTCAGGCCAATTCTAATTCATGGGAAGAACTGAGGCAAATATGGGGTGTAAATTGGGCTCTGCAGAGTTATGGAGACCCTCTCCAAGCTCCTTTTTCTATTCGTTTGACAACACTTTCCGGCAAGAAAAAGGTCACTGCAAATAACGTTATTCCTAAGAATTGGCAACCCAATGCTGATTACAAATCAAAATCTCAACTCGTTGCAGTTGATCTAACCTCCGAATTGTCCGAATCGTTGGAGTTATGAGCAACTATTGTATAATCTCTCCCATACTTGCTCTATATTCAATACAAATTAATCATCCTATTTTTATAATTCGTACAAATTATCAATTTTTTTTTAAAATTCTTACAAATTAAATTTTTGAATTGTTGGAGTTATGAGTAACTATTGTATAATTTCTGCGATACTTATTTTCTATTGAATATAAGAGAATTATTTAAATTTTCAAATTTGTACAAATCAATCATTGTATTTTTAAAATTCTTACAAATTAAATTTTCAAATTGTTAGAGTTCATTTATTGTTGTTATGACATCATAGTGGTTATAAACTTTTATTTGTTAAACATAAATGTTTTTTTACAATAATTGCTAAGCTAGATTTGATTATTAATTAAAATTTTTTATAATATATATTTTTGAAAAATAATTAACACTTAATATAATGATGAAATACACAGAGAACCTTCATACATTACACTGCTTCCAAATACATAATTTTCCAAATAGACCTACTAATAGGCCATATTTGGCATCACTAATCCAAATCACAAAAATAATTGGCACCACTAAACCAAAAACAAATACATATTCCAGGCTGAGCCATAATACCAACAAATTAAAAAAACTTCAATATAATAATCCATCCTTGTCAAGAGAGTCATAAACAAATAAGTAATTCAATACCTTTAAAACAAGTAAATTCCTAGAAGCACCGGCCCAAAGACTAAAGAAACAACTACCACATTGAAATCCATCATGCTTGGTCACTAATCATTTCTCGAGGAGGATATTTTTGGAGGGACCCTTGCACTAGAACTCATAGGGTCCAACAAGTCACCACTATCTCATTCACAAACAATATGGCCTTCCACATCTTCTAGATAGGAATCAATCCTCTACAAAGATAAACATTGGTTCCTAAGCATCCTTTTGATGTATTCCAAGGAGGCGAAGACATTATACCTCTCTACTTGATTTTCTTTCAGGACCAAAACCAAGAGTGTCTTCATTTTCCAATGCGAAGCCACCGAATTCAAGTATTGCTTCTTCCTGCCTCCAATGTGCCCAAGATTAGGAACCGACGCTGAGATATCTTCCGTGATATCAGAGTTCGAATGGGATTTCCTTTCAATCCCTACTTGAGTCTCCATATTTCTAATTTATTGCCTAGTCTCTAATGGAACCACGTTAAAATAGGTGGAAACCAAGTCATGGGAAAATAGATGTGCTCCTTGCTGACCCTCATAAGCACTGCCACCTCCTCCTCAATTTCATCTCATTATCTTCCTTAGTGGCATGGATGAAACCTTGATCACACCTTACAAAAATACTATGAATTCCTCTCCCTACCAAATAACAAGAAAATAAAATTGGCCTAACAACAACAAGACCAAGACACCCCCCTAAAATATCATCTCCATAGCTTAGAATATAAGCTCCAGACTCGACATACACCCTATCAAGAGAAACATAAGGCTCAACAGTGTTTATATATACCATTAATCACAAATAAATATGTGAAAACAAACACCAACCCCAAACACCAATTCTGTGAAAACAACCTCTAAATAGTAACAAGCGAGCCCATTATAGCCTTGCCACAAACTTATCACACCAATGCCCTAAAAGTTCAAATCAAGCAATAAATGTCTCCCCATATTTTGACCAAAACTAGTGACTTAGTAATAGGAGACTTGTGCAAAGAAAAAACAACCCCAACCCTAAAAAACAACCTCGAAATGATAGTCCTGACCCAAGTAACAAGACTTTGAAGTCTCAAAGCCGAACTCCACATTGTTGAGTAACAAAACTACCAAGAAAACTAGTCAATAAAAAAAGACAAAGTGAGAAATCACAAAGGAACTAGTCAATAAAAAGAGACAAAGTGAGAAATCACAAAGGAAGCAACACTTGAGAAATATGCCAACCCCCTAACCTTGAAAGATCCTAGTAAAGAAGCAAGCACAGGCAAAAATTGACAAGAAATTGACAAAAGGATTCAACCCTAATTCTTCATCAACATATGGAAATTTGATCCTTCACCACCGCTCTTCCTTACCAATTTCAGGCTAGGCATCAATGGATGGGTACCATAAACTAAAAACCAGAAAAAGACACATACAACCATCAGAATCATTGTCCATCATTCAGGAGCCTTCCTAGATGCACTGATGAAACCCTCAGAAATGGAAATAACTACTGGCAATAACAAGTTGGAAATAAACCATTTGATCCCTTCATATGGAACCCACAAATCATCCTTCTCAATCCTTGCAACACCAACCAAAGCATTCAGAAATTTACTGAAGAACTCTTTGTGAAGAAAAGTTTTATTTACAACAATCTCATTTGTTGGATTTTATTGAAAAATATTTTCATTAGAATTCTTCTTCTCATCAACATTATTGTTTATTAAATAAATTGAAAAAGGTATGATGAAGTGAGATTGCATTCTCAAAGTTATAGTTAGAAATCTGATTAGAGAGGCATCATGGAAGGTATGCCACATGTATGTGTGGATGGATTTTCACTATTCAACATGTATGTGTGGATGGTTGTTCACTATAAATTTTAAATTTACAATTTTGGTATCTTATGTTTATCAGGAACTTTTGAAGCATTTAATGTGTTATTGTTTGTTAAATAAATTGAAAAACATATGAAAAAGTGAGATTGCATTCTCAAAGTTCGAGTTAAATTTTCAATTTCCACTTTAGTAATCTCATTAGAGAGGCATCATGGTAGGAATATGACATGTATGTGTGGATGGATTTTTACTATTCAACATGTATGTGTGGATAGTTTTTCACTATAAATTTTAAATTTACAAGTTTGGTATCTTATGTTTATAAGGAAATTTTTAAGCATTTAATGTGTTAATGGTGTCCAATAATGTTGGGAAATTTAGGTAATAGTAAATAAAATTATCTTTTAAAGAAATATGTGAAAATTGGTTGAATTTTGCTACTTGTAAAGTTTAGTATATATCATAATTTTTTATTATAGAATAATGCACAGAGACTTGTAAACACTTGTACACATCAATAATAAGAATCAAAACATTATCTCATCTCACATTCTTAAAATTAAAAAAAAAAACATGAAAATTGACTAAATGATAACTTTATTAAAAAATATTATTATTAATTAAAAATAATAATAATGTGGAAATGTTTGTATATTGAAATAGGTGGATAGTAGAGATTTAACATTTATGTAAATGTGATGAGAGGAACTTTATATCCCAATATGAAACTAATGTTGTAGTGGAGTGAATATTTTTAAAAATTTAACATAAATATATAAAAAAAAATAGTTATTAATGTAATTTCAACTTCATATCTTTAATTAATATTCAAATTTAAAAATATGTAATTGTAAAAATGAAAAATATAAAATGTAAGTTATTTATTTAACATACTATATATATATATATATATATATATATATATATATATATTGATTATTATTATTCCAATATATTGTACTATTAATTATATACATTCTAAGTATTGTTATATTAGACTTTACATATATTATTGATTTTACATATTGATAATTCTGGACTATATGGATAGAGAGGGGATAGAACTAAAGAGAGAGAGGGGTGGTAGAGAAAGGGAGAGAGAGGAAGGAAAATAAAGAGAAGGAGATATATAGAAATAGAAAGGATAGAGAGAAAGAGATAAATTTTGAAGAGAATAAAAGGAAGATAATGACATAGTTGAAAGGTTGAGAGAAACACATTCAACCCAACTCTAATAGATTCATATTGTTAAAAATATGACAACAATTGTAAATAGTAATTATGGGAAATTTACTTATTACCTATTGATGTAGGTGGAATAACGAAATGTAGTTTGAATAACGAAATGTTCTTGGAATAACGAAATAAGTCCAGGTTAAATAAGATGGCTCGAGAGGCTTGTAAACTACAGAGAATAATTTGATTAATAAGAGTTTCAAAGTGTTTATCCTTCAGTTTCTAACTCAATAATTTTTCCTATTTCTTTCTTGTTTAATGGTTTTCCCCACAACAAGTGGTGTCGGAGCTTGGGAGTCGATCGTTTTTTGTTGCACTGGTGGTTGGTGTTCAAACCTAGAGGGCTACATGATTTGTACAACCACATAGAAGTTTAAGCCCGCTGGAAGAATCCGCTGGAGAGAATTTGTTGTTTGACATCAATAATCCACCACCTTTTCCATTCGCTGTTTGTCATCAATCAATTTGCCATCCAACTGTTGGAGAAAGGGCCATGACAAGAGAGGCCTGATTACACAAGAAAAGAAGACTTGCTACTGTCAAGGATAATGCTCCGCTGGAAGCAATCAAACAAAGAATTGTACCATTGCTTGCTGCCGTTGAGGAGAACGCTCCACTGGAAGCTATCGAATAGAGATCATTGCCGGCAGCCGTCTTGCGGAAAGGGAGCCGTCATGTTTGAAGCCTCCATATCGCTGCCATTGGAGAAAGGGAGCCGTTGTTCTAGAATCGAAGCACAAGAATTTTTTTATCTGGAGAAGGGAGGAGCCATCGAAGCCGACTGTCCATCCGCTGGGAGAGTGGTGTTGAAATCCACCCATTGAAAGGAAGAGGCTGCTGCCATCGAAGGACCTCGGAGGACGCAGAGGAGTGAAGAACAACTTTGTTTCAAATTACTGAAATCGATCATGGGCTGCAGTGGAAGCAAGGCCTTTTTGCACCATTGAATTCAATTGCTGACTGCTAGAGATTAAAAATTTTCCATTGCAAAAAGAAGCCACTGCCAGCAATACGAGAACGAGCAATTTTTTTGTTAAAGAGGAGAAATTTACTGCTTTAGCTGAAACAGAGTTATTCTTTATTTTTTAAATCAGTTTGAAGAGGGTTGAGTTTGAGAAAAAGGGTTTTGTTTTGAACAAAAATTGTTTTCAAAATAATTTATTTAGTGAAAGAAAAAAAATAGAAATTGTAATTTTTATCTCTATTTAATATTAGTAGGAGAAAAAAGAGATCTGAAATCTCTTGAAACCCTAGCAGAATAGGGAAAATATCTGAAACCCTGAAACCCTAGAAGAAGAGGGAAAAGTTTTTTAATTTGTAGAAGAAGGGAAATCTGAAACCCTAGGAGGGAGAAATGGCGAGAATGACAAACACAAAATTTGAGGTAGATAAATTCACCGGGAAAAACAATTTTTCTCTGTGGAAATTGAAGGTTAGGGATTTGCTAGTGCAACCAGGGTTGCACAGGGCATTAGACGGGGTAAATAAAAAAACAGCAAGCATGATAAGTTCGGACTGGGAGGACTTGGATGCCCGAGCTCTCAGTACCGTTCGGTTATGTTTGGAAGATGAAGTACTCTTCAATATTGTTGGGGAGAGTACAGTTGCATGGCTATGGAAAAAAATAGAAACACTCTATATGACAAAATCTTTGACAAACAGAATCTATTTAAAAGTACAATTGTACAGTATTTGGATGAAGGAGGGTACGAAAATTGCAGATCACGTAAATGTTTTTAATACGATTATTTTCCAATTGTCAGATATGGAAGTAAAAATGGAGGAAGAAGACAAGGAAATAACCTTGTTGTGTTCCCTGCCCGAGTCTTAGGATCACTTCATGACCTCAATCAGTTTGAGCACTACCTATTCATTAGAACTTGAATCTGTCATGGGTGCTCTATTATTTGAAGAGGTATGAAGAAAATTTAGCATTGAGACATCTCCACCTGAAGCCATGGTAGCCAGAGGTTGGTGAAAGGAAATGGGGGAGAAAATAAGAGGTTCTTCTAGATCAAAGTCAAAGGGCGGAAAGAAGTGTAAGGCCAAGTGTTGGTACTGCAATAAACTCGGACACCTCAAGAAAGATTGTCGGAAATGGAAGGAGTCAGAAAACAATAAGAAGGAAGAAAATCAAGTTGATTCAGGTATGGTTGATCAGGTTTTAATTGCTGAAGCTCTCCCTATCTGTAATGTCTTTCAAGATGTTGATAATTGGCTATTAGACTCTGGTGCTTCTCATCATATTAGTCTGCACCGAAGTTGGTTTACTTCATATGAAACTGTAGATGGAAGTTATGTTTTCATGGGAAATAATGCATTTTGATAGACTTTTGGGATTGGTAATGTAAAAATTAAAATGTATGATGGTACAGTTAAAACATTATCTAATGTTAGGCATGTACCTAATCTAAAGAAAAACTTGATTTCCTTGGGAGTTTTGGATTCAAGTGGTTATAAATTTATAGGTCAAAATGGAGTGTTGAAAGTGTCAAAAGGAGCCTTGGTTGTGATGAAGGCTGAAAAGGTCGGAAATCTGTATAGACTCAAAGGAAGCACTCAAGTTAGTGAAGCGGCGATCGTGTTAGAGAAATCAGAAGAGGGTTCTTGTATATGGCATCAGCAGTTAGGTCACATGAGCAAGAAAGGTCTTCAGGTACTGATGAACCTGAAGCTGCTTCTTGATTTGAAATCCTTGAAGTTGGATTTTTGTAAATATTGTGTGTTTGGTAAAAAATGTAAACAAAGGTTCAAGACTGGAAATCATAATAGTAAGCAGATTTTGGACTACATTCATTCTGATCTATGAGGACCATCTCCTACTGTGTCTTATGGAGGTGCATCATATTTTTTAACATTTATTGATGATTTCTCCTGAAAATTTTGGGTCTATATGCTGAAAAAGAAAGCTGATGTATTTAATGTGTTTAAACAATTTAAAACATTAGTGGAAAAGAAAACAGGAAAATCAATTAAATGTTTAAGAACTAACAATGGAGTTGAATTTACATATTTAGAATTTAAACAATTTTGTAAGGATGAAGGGATTGTTAGACATAAAACTGTTGTTTATACCCCCCAACAAAATGGCGTTGTTGAATGGATGAATCAGACACTTATGGAAAGAGCCTGAGGCATGATCAGTAATTCTAACTTGCAAAAGGAGTTGTGGGTAGAAGCAGTATCCACTGCTTGTTATTTAGTTAACAGATCACCTTCAGTTGCAATAAATTGTAAAATTCCTGAAGAAGTTTGGTCGAGTCAGTCTTGTGATTATTCGCATTTGAAGATTTTTGGTTGTGATGCCTATGCTCTTATTCCTAGAAATCAACGTTCAAAATTAGATCCAAAATCGAAATGTTGTGTATTTTTTGGATATGATTATTCAATGGAGGGATATAGGTTGTGGGATCCTTCTTCACGGAAGATAGTCATTAGTAGAGATGTAACATTTGATGAATCTTATTTTTTAAATAAGATGTTGAAAAGGTTGAATAGGAGTAGGTATCGCCAACTCAACAGATTCAATGGGAGATTAAACCTTTTTCAAAAATTCTAAAGGAAAGAGAGACTTATGATGAAGAAGGTGGAGAAGCAAAGGAAACTGGAGAAATTCTAGAACCAATTCAGCAACCAGTCACTCTACGAAGGTCTAGAAGGGAAAGAAAAACACCTAAAAGGTATGAAGATTCTGCTTCATCGTTTGCATTGATTATTGAATATGGGGAACCTTCTTGTTATCAGGAAGCATTTGATGATGCAGATAGCAAGATATGGAAAAATTCTATGGAAGAAGAAATGGACTCCTTAGCCAAAAAAAATACCTGGGATCTTGTGGAACTTTCTAAAGGGAGAAGTGTTGTTGGGTGCAAATGGGTCTTCAAGTTGAAAAGGAAAGTTTATGGAAATATTGAGAGGTATAAGGTGAGACTGGTTGCAAAAGGGTATTCTCAGGTTGAACGTATTGACTTTCATGAGATTTTTTCACCAGTAGTTAAACTTGTTTCTATTCGTACTGTGATAGCACTAACTGCTTTACTTGACCTTGACTTGGAATGGTTAGATGTTAAAACAACCTTTCTTCATGGTGATTTGGATGAAGAGATATATATGGATAAGCCGGAAGGTTTTGTACAAGGTTGCAACAATAGATTAGTTTGCAAGCTCAGGAAATCATTGTATGGCCTGAGGCAGTTGCCGAGGAAATGGTACAAGAAGTTTGATTCCTTCATCGTGATCCAGAATTTTATCAGAAGTGAGTATGATCATTGTGTATACATCAAAAGTTTCAATGGCATATTCATTATCTTGGCATTGTATGTTGATGATATGCTTATTGCAAGCAAAGGCATGGAATAGATCAACAAGTTAAACGCCCAGCTCTCTAGGACATTTGAAATGAAGGATCTCGGAGTGGCAAAACATATCTTGGGCATGGAGATACACAGAGACAGGAAGAATGGTAAGCTTTGGTTATCACAACAGAAGTATGTGGAGAAAGTACTCGAAAAGTTCGATGTGAACAATGTGAAACCTGTTAATGTTCCTAGCTTCCCATTTTAAGCTTTCGTCAGATTTAAGTCCTACAAATAATGAAGAAAAGAAATATTTGTCTCGTGTACCATATGCAAATGCGGTAGGAAACTTAATTTATGCGATGGTATCTACAAGACCTGACATTTCACATGAAGTTGGAGTTGTCAGCAGGTTCATGGAAAATACAGGGGAAGAACATTGGAGAGCAGTGAAATGGGTGCTTCGGTATTTGAGAGGCACAAGTGACCATTGCATCAGCTTTGATGGTTGTGAAGGCTCAGTTTGCGGATATGTGGATGCTGATTATGCAAGTGATTTGGAAAAAAGGTGGTCTACTATAGGTTATGTTTTTACTCTTGTAGGTGGAGTTATCAGTTGGATGTCAAAGCTTCAAGAGATGGTTGCTTTTTCCACTACTGAAGCAGAGTATATAGCTACTTCAGATACCTGTAAAGAGGCAATCTGGTTAAAATGTCAGCTTGATGGGATTGGAAGGATGCAAGAGAAAGTGAATGTGTTTTGTGGCAATCATAGCACTATTCATTTTGCTACAAATGCAACCTATCATAGCAAGACCAAGCATATCGATGTAAGGTATCACTTTGTGAGACATGTAATTGAAGGTGGAAAAGTAGTTCTCAAGAAGGTCCACACACAGAAAAATCATGCAGATATATTGATGAAGCCAGTTTCAGTAGAGAAGCTGAGATGGTGTCTCTCTTCTCTCGGCTTGGAGAAAAGATGATGAATGGGCATGGGCAAGGAATTAGGAAAATTGTTGTCAAGGAAATTTACTTATTACCTATTGATGTAGTTGGAATAACGAAATGTAGTTTGAATAACCAAATGTAGTTGGAATAACGATATAAGTCCAAGTTAAATAAGATGGCCCGAGAGACTTGTAAAGTACGGAGAATCATTTGATTAATAAGAGTTTCCAAGTGTTTATCCTTCAGTTTCTAATTCAGTTATTTTTTCTATTTCTTTTTCGTTTAATATTTTTCCCCGCAACACATATTTCATTTCTATTTTGTGCAAGCTAACTATAATTAATGAAAACAAGTAAAACAAATATGAGGTGTAATATTCTTTTGAAAACACTTTCCGGCCAGAAAACGGTCACTGCAAATAACGTTATTCCTAATAATGGGAAATCCAATGCTGAATACAAATCAAAATCTCAAATGGTTGGAGTTGATCTAACGTCCGAATTGTCTGAATCGTTGGAGTTATGAACAACTATTGTAATAAGGTTATGTTGTAGATTTACAAGTAAAGATAATCTTTGCAATACTTATTATATTAAACATAAGAGAATAATTATTTTTAAATGGGTACAAATTAAAATTTTGAATTGCCGTTCATTAAATTTTAGATTATTGGAGT
>JAXQQM020091142.1:0-38352 GCA_034641835.2 Pinus albicaulis
CATCTCCTTACTAAGTTTGAAATGGCTAGCAAAAAGTGTACTAACTGGTTTTGCATTCTGCATATTAAATCTTTTCAACACCTTTTTTATGTACTCATTCTGAGACAGTGTTAATTTGCGATTTTTCCTGTCTCTAGTTATCCTCATACCAAGGATTTGTTTTGCAGCTCCCAAATCCTTCATTGCAAATGAATTTGCCAATTTTATTTTGAACACATTTATTTCCTGCATGTTAGACCCTGCAACAAGCATGTCATCTACATACAATAACAATATAATATAGCTGCCATCATTTTTCCTTTTTAGATAAACACAATGATCAGAGTGACATCTAGTATAACCTTGTTCAGACATAAACTTGTCAAATTTTAGATGCCACTGCCTTGGAGCCTGTTTTAAGCCATACAAGCTCTTCTTTAACCTGCACACCAATTTTTCTTTCCCTTTGACCTCATATCCTTCTGGTTGCTGCATGTATATCTCTTCCTCCAAATCTCCATGGAGAAATGTTGTCTTTACATATAACTGTTCAAGATGTAAATCTTCCGCTGCTACAAGACTTAAGATAGTTTTGATTGAAGTCATCTTAACAATAGGAGAAAATATTTCATCAAAATCAATACCTTTCTTCTGTGCAAACCCCTTCACCACAAGTCTAGCTTTGTACCTCTATTTTCCTCCATCTTCTTCCTTCAGCCTGTAAACCCATTTATTCTGCAATATAGTTTTACCTGCAGGCAACCTGACTAAGTCCCAAGTCTGGTTATGCATTAAGGAGTCCATCTCTTCTTCCATAGCTAGCTCCCACTTCTTCCTGCTTTCAACCTGCATTGCTTCTTCATAACATTCGGGTTCACCAGAATCAGTCAACAATAAATAATATAATGAAGGAGAGTATCGTTCAGGGGGTCTACTTATTCTGGTAGATCTTCTAACCTTTCCTTTTTAGAATTGTTTGAGGTGCACACCGATGTTGTGTTAGTTAACAAAGCTCTGGTTGATGATTCATCATAATTTGCGCTGCTACTTTAGTTGTTAGATCAAGAGACGTGTATTCTTGCTTTCTTTCACATTTCTTGCCGTGATTCTTACACAGATAACTTTTCATTGAATGACCCATCTCTACTCTAATTTATTTTTGGTTTTCCTTAATCTATATGGCGTATAAAAATCATTGGCACCATGTCCTAGGAATTGCATTTCTTTTTTGATTTTATAAGCTTTGTTCTATTTCTTTATTAATATGGACAAAGGCCTCACAACCAAAAGGCTTTAAAAAAGAGTAGTTTACCTTTTTACCTGTCCATGCTTCCTCTGGAATACCACCATCCAAGGAACTTGAAGGCCCTATGTTTATTAGATAAACAGCAGTATCTACAGCATCTGCCCAAAATTGTAAAGGCAATCCCGCATGCAATCTCATGCACCTTGCACGCTCCATGATTGTTCTGTTCATCCTTTCTGACACACCATTTTCTTGTGGTGTTCTTGGAACTGTCTTCTCTCTACGAATTCCATGCTCTGAATAGTACCTATCAAACTCTTTGCTGCAATATTCACCTCCATTATCTGATCTGAGACACTTTAACTTCTTTCCTGTCTCAATCTCAACCAAAGCTTTCCATTTCTTGAAAGTATCAAATACATCATATTTATTTTGAATACAATAAATCCAAGTTTTTCTAGTTGCATCATCAATAAACGTAACATAATAGCGAGAGCCACCGAGAGATGATACCTAAGCAAGTCCCCATACATCTGTATGCACAAGCTCCAATTTTTCGCTCTTCTTTTCTTTCCCAACTCTGAGAAATCTGACTCTCTTTTGTTTTCCATAAATGCAATTTTCACAGAAATCCAAATCAACATTCTTCAAACCTGGCAACAAATTTCTTGAGTGAATAATCTTCATCCCCTTCTCACTCATGTGTCCAAGCCTATGATGCCATAATGCTGCATCTTCTCCTTTGGAAGTTAAAGCATTAACAGAGTTAGAAATACCATTGCATAAATACAATGTACCAACCTTTTCTCCTTTTGTTATTACCAGGGCTCCTTTGGTGACCTTCCAAGCTTTATCTGTGAAAGGTGTCACACAACTTTCACCGCCTAACTGCCCTATTGAAATCAGATTTTTCGTTAGATATGGAACATGCCTTACCTCATTTAGTAGCCATTGGTTTCCATTCTGTTGTTTTACAAGAACCTTACCCATTCCAACAATTTTACAGGGTTTATCATCACCCAAACGAACTTGTCCAAAATGTCCTTGAACATAGTCATGAAAATATTTCTTATCAGGTGTAGCATGGAATGAAGCCCCTGAATCTACAACCCAAGAATCAATAACATTTTTGAAAGAAAGAACAAAGCATCTTGTAACACATCACCTGTCACATTTGCTTCATGATTATTTTCATGTTGTGCATCTCCTTCTTTTCCCTTCCGAGATCTACAGTATTTCTTTAGGTGTCCTTTCTTTCCGCATTTCCAACACACTATCCCCGATCTGGACTTGGATCTGCCTTTCCTTGATTTACTGCAATATCCCGAGCTCTTTCCTCTTTCCATTCTCCTTCCCCTAGAATCTACACTCAAAATCATTACCCAATGTCTCACCGGAGATTTTCCGTCGCATTTCCTCGCTAAGGATAGCATCGACAACATCATCAAACTTTAAAGTACTAGATCCAGAGATAGAGTTACTAATGGCCATAACTAAACCATTCTAGCTTTCTAGCAATGAGCACAAAAATAACAGAGCTCTAACTTCATCATCAAAGTTTACCCCTACATAACTTAACTAACTGGTAACTATATTAAAATCATTTAAATGGTCTGCAACAGATACACCTTCCAACATCTTCATATTAAATAGTCGTTTCATAAGAAATACCTTGTTTGAGGCCAAAGGTTTTTCATATAGTTTCGCCAACATCTGCATCAAACCCTTTGTTGTTGTTTTCTTCAAAATATTGAAGGCGACTGACGCAGCAATGCACAATCGTATTGTTCCGAGTGCCTTTCTATCAAGAATGTTCCATTCCACGTCTGTCATGGCCGCCGGCTTATTTTCTTTTCCGCTCAATGGTAGGTACAAATATTTCTGATACCGATAATCTTCCATCTGCATCTTCCACAGCGGGAAGTTTTGGCCGTTAAATTTCTCGACCTTAAACTTAGCATCTTCCTCCATTGCTCCCACTCGAACCAGGAACCCTTCTTTCCTGCGAGTTTATCAGCCAAATATACCTTTGGCTCTGATACCAATTGTTAGAAAATTAAATATTACAGAGAAATGCAACACATAAAATATGCGGAAAATACAAGCACACAAAACACATAAAACCAGAGAGACACAGATATACGTGGTTCACCCAATTTAGGCTACGTCCACCCCGAACAGCCAGTCCTTCCTTTCTATTATCCAGCAAAATGAAGAGACAAAACCTACATCATATCCGTTGTAATATCCTTTGTTCTCTCTGACAGGCTCCCTATCTGTTTCCCACTCAGAGAATACACATACAATACCCTCATAAAAGCGAGGGGTTTCCTTCTAAGGCAAAAAACCCTAAACTAAACATAACTTTTACCGTCAGATCATTCGCCTAATGAACGGCCCAGATTGACTAGAAATTACTATACTTTTACAAGGAAATTTTACATCTATTTTTGGCTTCGGGGGTGCTACCCCCGAAATGTTAAGTCCCTATATTAATAGTGTAGCCCCTTAGTATGTAGTGTAGCCCCCATTATTGTTATTATTTTACCCTTGTAACCCCCATTTTGTTATTATTGTGCCCTTAAATTATTATTGTTAGGTCGGCTAGGATTACATTGTGGCCCACTAGGATTACATTATGGCCCCATGGACTCCTATATATAGAAAGGAGGTTTTGTGAATTGTATCATCCAAGAATTGTTCATTCATGTAATGTATTGGAGGTTGCCCCCTCGAAGTGGCTTATTTCTAAGGCGTTGATATCTCTTTTCTTCTCTTTTTGGAGTTGGTTACACAACATTTGGTATCGGAGCTTTGGATTCTAGGGTTTCGCTGCTCCAAACAGGTCATCGTGGCATTTTCGCTATAACTGTTTTTCTACGAAGTTTCAGAAGCTGAAATTTTTAGGGTACGAAGCTGAAATCCTGAGGAAGCTTGTCTAAACATTTCAGAGCTTGGTTCGCAATAGTGTCGGAGATATCATCTGTGGAAGTTAGGTATGTTTTCAAGCTCCTAAACAGGTCATCGTGGAATTTTCGCTATACATTGTTTTCTACGAAGGTTCAAAATCTGAAATTCATATGGTGCGAAGCTGAAATCCTGAGGAAATTCGTCAAAAAATTTCAGAGCTTGGTTCACAATATTTTTGGAGATATGATCTATGGAAGGTAGTGCTTTTTCAGGCTCCTGAATTGCATCTCAAAGAGGTGATCGTGGGAAAAGTTCAATAACTCTCTCTCTAGGCAGTGGATTTGAGTGCCGTAAAAAGTGGTTGCAAGTAAACGGACTGTAGTTTCTTGGCTATCAATTTCAGAGACAAAGGACGAAACAGTGACACGTGGCAAGTCCTACAAGTGTGCTCTATTGAACCAGTCCAGAATTAGGTCATTGTGGGAGATTGGACACAACTCTGTCTTGGGGAATCCAAATTAGATCAGACCTGTGGCATTTGAAAGAAGCTTTAGAGGGCTACTACAGAGCTAAATTTCAGATATTTAATATTTTAAATTACAGAGATAATTCAATTTCAATATCGAGCTCCTCAAAGTAAGAAAAAGGTGTGTATTTGTTTTCCGAATTGCATAAGTCTTGTTTGAAGAATAAATTTGAATTGATTCCAAGGCCATATTATAGAATAGATATCAGTATTGGGTTCTAAAAGATGCCTTGTAAAAATAATTCCATTCTCATTAATCCCTCAAAAAGCTATACTATGACGCATGAAGAGGAAGAGTTGCAGTATGAGATATCAAAATTACGGTACCAAGTGCAACAAGTTTCAATCTTACGAAGAGAAATTGAAGATGAAATAGATGGTTTAAAAGCAGAAATGGAGGCTAAGTTGGATGTTTTGAAGGATCAAATAATAGAAAATATGGATGATAAATTAGTGGAAGATCACAACGAGCATCAACAACAAGTTCTCGAACTCTCAAAGGATAACCCAACTTTGGTGCAAAATCTAATGAAACAACAGGAAGATCAACATCATATCGAAAGAAGTTATGAAGCAGTCATAGAAACAAGAACTCAACAAGTACGATCAAGAAGAGCCACACACCATTTCACTGTTGTTTTCACTTTTTATGGCATTGGTTGCACCAAAACAGAAGAGGAGTCTTCCCATAAAACTTCCACATCATACAAACCACTTCAAACTATTAGCCTTAATGTTGTTATTTTCATTATGTCATAACAATTTGTATTAAAGTTTTATATAAGCCTCACCTCTTGCATAGGGTTGTAATGACTTTTGAAATAGATTTACCTTTTTCTTTGGAAGATGACAGTATCATATTTTGTATATATATGCCAAACTGATATGAAGTCAAGGTTGGTTGGTGGTTATATAATTTTGACTTATATGAACTGTAATATTTTTTGTGAATGAAATGGAATAATACTGCTGAGGACTTATTACTAATTTCCTGTGTATATTGTCTACTTTACTTGTGTTTCCATATCTCCTTTCTTCCAGTTCCAATTTGAAAATCATCATACTGTTATGTGTTTTTATTCCTCTCCTAAGATTTTTATGCATTTTATCATTTTTTTTAGTCTCCCACAGTGAAAATTCCTAATAAAGGCTATATTATAACAGTGGAATAGCATCACTCATGATAGTTAATATTCATGATATTTCAGTGAGAATCTTGTCAGACTAGAAATAGCTTTCTCTCAATGGAATATTGTCAAATTGCTACTTTTGTGAATTTCTACTAAATCAGTAGATTTCTATTTTATAGACCTACTGATTCTTTTCTCATCTTACAGTTTCCTCTCCTCATAGACTACAAACTTGCAGCTTGCTACCACATCAAGTTACAATACCCTCATTAGTGGAACTATGGATTTGACTGAAATTTCTTTTCATTGAATCAAAGTTTGTACCACCTACCAATCTCATAAAACAAATCATTAAATTTCTTTATAGTTTAAGATGTGTCTCGTCAGGCACTTGTTGCAGTCCAAGTGATGATTCCA
Organism: Pinus albicaulis; assembly: GCA_034641835.2. NCBI lineage: Eukaryota > Viridiplantae > Streptophyta > Pinopsida > Pinales > Pinaceae > Pinus > Pinus albicaulis. The sequence continues at coordinate 6,209 of JAXQQM020091142.1, forward strand.
GTGCCAACACATTGATTATCTCATGAGGTGTTAAACAAAATTCATAGTTTATATGCTTTGTTTTTATGGGATTTTCATTTTTATGTCATATTTCTTCTAATAAATGAACTCATAACCCTATTCTCTTTTTTATTTCTCTCTATTTCTACCCTATACCACAATTACAACTCAAAAGTGTTATTGAACACACCTATCTTGCCCCATTATATCCCCGCAACTGAATCATTTGAAACCCTAACCTAGTTCCCTAGACCTTTGAGTCTTATTCAACAAACCCTAAGTGAGAGAAATACCTAGCCTGATATCAATTTCTCCTTCTAGTCATTTCGTTGGTTGTGATATTATAGAGAAATCCCTCTCTAATTTGGTAGGGCTATCTACAAATTCGAAAGTGGTCTACGGTTACCTCCTTCAGTCTCCTTTATCAGCCTTGGGACAATGTGGAGGATAACATTAAATAAAAAGATACAATAGGAAATTACTCACACATAGACTCTTGTCAGGTTCTTACATAAAACTCAGTCTTATCAAATATATTGTGACTCACATTATAATTATATTTGATAAATATCATCTTGAATAAAAGATAGAGCACTTGGCTAAAATGTTTAGAAGTAAAGGATATGATAATGGGAAATTTAGAGATGTTTTCCAAAAATATGAAAGAGAATATTATGTGAAACAAAATGAGGATAAAGAAGGGGAGATAAAGGATTTTCATTATATTTAAAAAAGATTATTAATAAAGTCACAAGCATGGGTTTTGTTATTCATGAATTAAGGAGTGAGAATATAAGAATCAAGACTTATCATAATAACATGCAATATATGTAATTCCTTAGTTTCTTATGCAACAATAGGAAGTTTTAAAATATTCCATTATTAGTCCTTGTTATTCCTTGCCTTTGCTAGGGAGTATAGGTTTTTTTCCTAAAGGTCAAAGGAAAATGGATTCATATTAATTTAAAATATTTTTTCAAAACAATATTTTTTCTTTAGATTACTTCCATTATTTTTATTATTTAAATAATTTTTAATAATTTTTTATTTCCAAATTTTTTCTAAGTGAAAGTTTCACTAGTGAATATCACTCAATTTGACAAAAATCCTTTGGTCTAGTTCAATTTATTTTGGCTATTTATCGTAACTATAAATTAATTTAAAAATATAAATTTCTCCACATTAGATCATTGGTTCCTATGGAGGCTTTTATAGTGGGAAGATCACAAATTTCATACTTTTAAATACACACTAGCATATTTGGCCCAATTTCTGACGGCCAAAATGTCTCTATTGCGACACATAGACGTCCCAAGAGTGACACTTTGAGGTTGGGAAAAACATCGCTTCCATACCGTTGCATATGTGACACTTCTAATAACTGTCGGTAGAGTGACAGTAGACACGACATGTGTCTTCATTTAGTAAATCTTTGAATCGCATTGTTTATTATCACTATTCTGACATCACGTGGAGACATCAATATTACGAGACCGATGCCTTCCCAGATTGTGTCGCAATACCGATGGCCTTTCATCACACATGTTGTCGCACGTCCAGCTCTATTATTTTTCTAGCGACTGAAACAACCATCAGAAGTGCCACGACATTCATTGCTATTCCAACAACTAGCATAAAATTTTTGCGACGGTTGGGCCATATCAGTGACGAAAAAAACCGTCGGAAGTGACACCATAGTCATCGCTATTCCGACACTTGGAATAACATTGTTACGACAATTGGGCCATACCAGCAACGGAAACAACCATCAGTATTTCCACCTTATCCGTCGCTATTCCAACACTAGTCTTAGCGATGTTTGGGTCATACCAGCAACGGAAACAACCATCAGAATTGCGACGCAACTCCTAGAAATGTTTTTTGGGGGTAGAAGTAACCATGATATTATCATCCACTTTAAGAAGGAACTCATATTTGTCTTATGGCATGATAGCAGTAGTTTATAATGGAGAAAGGAAGACGTACGACCTCCCAAGCGAGTTAGGATGCAAGACAATTGTCTTAGTTGTCTTGCATCCTAGCCTAGATTTCTTGGGAGGTTGTCAATCTTTGTTTCTCATTTATCAACTATTGGCATCATGCTAGAAGTGAAATTTGAGTTGCTTCTTAAAGTGGATGATCATCTTAGGCTTACTTCTGCCCCTACGGAGGTATCTTCGATAAGAATTTGGTACCTTTTTTATAAGATCAAGGGCATGTTCATTTAACAAAACTACCTTTTAATAGCCCTTTGTGTGAATTATGTTTAGTTTAAAGATTGCATGTGACCTTGAACAAATTAGGGGTAGCATTGCTTTACACTGCAAATTTTACATGAAAACAACACAAATTATCAAGAAAATGTCACTAAGCATTAAGGAATATGCTTGCTATAGTTGTTGAGATTAATGAGTGTTAGCAAGAGAATCGAACCAAATAAAAAAAAAACTCAAATTATGCAATGAAGAGGAGATTAAAAAACACTATAGCAGCCAAGAGAGGCATAGCCTTGTGGAGAGAAATAAACCATAGAATGAGTGCAAGAGAGACAGAGAAAGAACCCAAGCAGAAAGTAGATCAAACCGATAATAGGAAATCATAATGCTTTAAGCCGACCTTAGACTAAATCCATGTATCAAAAGTAATGGAAAATTTCAGTGTGTGAAAATATAAATAGGGGTTGTGTATTTGTACGAGACTCCACAGGTAGGGTGATCTGTGTAAATTATACAAACAATATGTATACCAATGGATTGAATCTGATCATGCAATATTCTAGAGCAAGATATTGAATCCTTCTACAATTAATTTACGTAAATTAAACACTATCACACAATCACACCAAGTAAGAGAAAGAACCAAACCAATCATAGAACACAGATATTTTTTCTGGGGAAATATTGCTGCTCAAAACCCATCTATCTTTATTGCATAATCAACCAAGGAATCATGAAACAATACAATGCACTCTTCTCACAAGAGTTTTTTGCACTCTACCAACTGTCTCACACTAATCCGAACAAAATCGACCAACACTTAGCCAATTTCCTGCCATGCTTGCACAATTTTAAGAACAATTGATCCTTATTAATTAGGAAATTCAACCTTCCAAAATTGTGCAATACATCATGGGAAATCCTGTGGCTATCTAATTGCATCCTGGAAATTTACTAATAATACAACTGATAGATAACATCCCTTTAACCTCTATCTCAACTAGGTCTTCATCAGAACTGACATGCATGGAGCTATTAATAGTAAATAATCAGTCACTTTATATATCAATGCATGTGAATTAAATCATATTTAATTCACTTGACCTCTCACTAGTGAAAAAATCAGTTACAACTAGTTAGACTGACTTTAACTCGCTTAATTGATTTAATTGATTTCTCATGCATTAAACAAATACATTAACTGCAACTTGAACTCTAGAACAAATATAATCACTCTACATGCCTCACCAACCACCCTCAACTCGAATTTCATGAGAAAAATAAGTCTATCACACTCAGTTAACTATTACAAGTGATTATGAGATGAGATTACAATTTATTGTCCAACTTAATTAACAAAAAAGTAAATTAGACACACCTTTTTTGTTGACTTTTCAACACTCCCTCTTAACAAGAAAGGGATTATCAACTACCCTGATCTTGCCTCTGTGGTATTTGAATTTTCTCTTGGAAAGTGCCTTCTCTAGAATATCTGCATCCTGATCCTCCATGGGAATGTACTGAAGTAAAATAATGTGTCTTTGAACATAATCTATGTTATGGTGGTACAGTGTCAATATGCTTGGACCTATCATGGAATACTGGATTAACCGAGAGTTTTATGCAGCTCTGGTTATCACAATGTATCACCGTCAGATCCATCTGATGACCAAACAAACCAAAAATTATCTTCCTCATCCAAATGGCCTCACATGATGCCTGACTAGCTGCCATGTACTCTACCTCGGCTGAACTTACTGCAATTTATCTATGCTTCCTGTTGTACCAAGAAACTGTTGTCGATCCTATGTTGAAGATCCCTCCTGATGTGCTCTTCCTGTCTGATGGACTACCTGCCAAATCTGCATCGATGAAGCCTTGAAGCTTCACTCCCTATGTGTGTTTGTACCATAATCCATACTTTGTAGTGCCCTTGAGATATCTCAAGGCATGATTCTCGGCATTCCAAAATAGCTTGGTCGGCTTAACCATAGCTTTACTAAGCTAGTTAGCTATGTAGCATATGTCTAGTCATGTGTTCACCAAGTACATGAGTGAACCCACAAGCTTCCTGTAAACAGTGTTTTCCACTACCTCACCTGAAGTAGCATCCTCCTTCCTCCAGTTTCCTGCAAGAGGAGTCTCCATGGGTTTATAGCTCTCATTAGGGGAATTTTGAGGTCTAAAATGTGCCTCCTAAGGAAATTATAAAATAATAGTCAAAATAAAAAAATAAGATTTGATTACATCATCAAATTTTAGAGGGAAAAAAGGAAAAACTATTTTTTCAACTCGTATTTTCAACTTATCTCCCCATGGGTTTACTCAAATTTCAAGAGAAAACACTTGTTTGATGCAGAATTTGATTTCTCATCCAAGGAGTACCCATGTTGCATACTTTTGATGGACATTGCTACATTAAAAATAATAAATACATGAAAAGAGGTAATTGTAAACACGTTTTTTCATGTATTTCTCTTTTTTTGTGTAGCAGGGTCCATCGAAAGTATGCAACATGGGTACTCCTTGGATGAGAAATTAAATTTTTCATCTAACGAGTACTCCCACTTGAAACTTGAGTAAAAAATTGTAGAGATAAGTTGAAAATATGAGTTGAAAAAGTAGTTTTATTATTTTATTATTTTTTTAATATTTTTACTTTTTTACTCCAAAAATGGTGAATCATCCCCCATGGTTGACATCATCATATTGAATCCAATTGGTTCTTAAAAAAATTATTTTTGTTGTACATTTTTCTTAGGATGACTAGTTTAGACCTCAAAATTCCCCTAATGCCATGTGGAACTTCCTCAAAATCTATTAGGCATACTTGCCTTGAGAAAAAAATATCTCCCCATTCCACTGCCATATCTCCAAGCCAAGGAAATAGTGAAGGAATCTCATGTCCTTCATCTCAAACTCTCTTGCAAGATCTTCTTTGCAAGAAGTTATGAGCTGCTCATCACCTGTCAGAATAATATCATCAACATAAAGTATGATAATCAAAAGCTTACCATCAACCACAATCTGGTATAGGTTCGCATACGCTTCACTCTTTGTGAAGCCCAACCCAGTGAAATAGTTGTCAATCCTGGTGCACCAAGCATGAGGTGCTTGCTTCAGCCCATACAGTGCTCTCTTGAATCTGCACACATGCAGCTCCCTACAAAGGTCTCAAAACCTTTTGGCTACTAAATGTACACTTCTTCCTCAATAACTCCATTGAGAAATGCAGTCTTCACATTCATCTGATGTATCTGCCAACCCATCTGCACTGAGAGTGGAAGGATAGATCTAATTGATGAGTACCGTGCAACTGGTGCAAAATTCTCCTCATAGTCAATCCTCTCAACCTGCGAGAATCCCCAGGATATAAATCTAGCCTTGTACTTCTCCACACTCCCATCAGCTTTCTGCTTTACCTTATAGATCCATCTAGATACAACCATTTACTTCTCGACTAGTCTTGGGACAACATCCCATTCTTGACAATGGAGTCATACTCCTCCACCATAGTGTCAACCCAAGTTAGTTGATGCACGAATTCCTCAAAAGAGGATGGTTCTATCACAATACACCTACTCATAAGAGCCATTTATCCAGTATACATGTTTGGTGATTGTCTCTGCCTGTGTTCTAATTTAGGTGCTTGTATATGTTATGCCGCATCAAGTCTCAATCTGTCAGCCTTTGTGGTGCACCTCCTATCACATCTGGTGGATGGCTCTGCATGAGTGGTTTATTCCACTCCATGATCCTCCTCATGTGGTTGCTCCACATCTTGACTTTCATCCTTTGGAACCAATATTTCCTCATCTACATGCAAATCAAGCTCCCTCTCAAGGGACAATCGCATGGCTTTCTCCTCATCCAATTTTACATCTCGTCTGACAACTTTCATCCTGTTGTTTGGAAAAGACACCCGATATTTGTGGGGAGTATCAGTGTACCCCATAAATATCCCAATCTCTGTTGTTGGTTCTAGCTTCTTTCTAAAATATTTGGTCACATGGAAATAGATAGATGAGCCAAAAAATTAAAACATGAAACATCAATTTTCTTACCAGAAAAGCCTCCTCTGGTGTACTCATAGCAAGTGTCTTATGAGGACTACAGTTCTACACAAATACCATTGTGTTTCATGACTCTTCCCACACATGCAATGGTAGGCCCTGATCATGTAACATAGCTTGTGTTGCACCCACAATTGTTATGTTCTTTCTTTCTGCAACCCCTTTCTGTCGTGGGTTATGAGGCACAATCAACTCTCTCTGAATTCCCTCTTTAGCACAGAAGTTATTTAATTCATTGGTGATGTAATCACCACCATTGTCACTCCTTAGAGCCTTCACCTGCTTCCCTGTATCTTTCTCAACTAGTGATTTGAACTCACAAAAATTTTAGAACGTCTAATATTTCTTCTACATGAAGTAGATCCAACACTTTCTATAAAAAACGTCAACAAGAATCGCATAATACATTTTCTTTGTTGTAGAAGCTGTAGAGAATGGTCCACACAAATCTGAGTGAATTCTCTCAAGGATTTTCATTTCTCGTTTCTCCTTCTCATGAAAAGTTCCATTTGTATACTTCCCCATGGTACATCCCTTGCATGTTTCTATCTGCACAAGAGCACCCTTTAGAAGCCCCATATAAATATGTTTCATGACCCTCAAATCACTATGGTGTAGATGGCCCAATCTCTGGTGTCATAACTCACCCTCATCCCGACTCACCACTTTGTCTGCTTTACACATTAATGTTGTGCAGCCATCTACATCAAGTTTGTAGAGGTTCTTCACACGAACCCCAATATTCTTAACCTATCCTATGGCTTTGTGACAAAATAATTCTTTCCCTTCACTAAAAACCATATCATACCCTCTATCATCCAACATAGAAACTAAAACTAAATTATTTTTCAAGCCTGGTACATGCATGACAACTTTTAATTAGAAATTTTTACCTGAATATCTCTGAAAAGTAGCTTTACCAATCCTGGTAGCGTTATACCTCCCATCATCACCCATCTCGATGTGCATCAGAAGATCCTTCTCCTCCAAGCTACTAAAAATTTATTTGTCTCTCCTCATGTGGAAAGATGCACCACTATCCAAGTACCACACTGATCCCATCGCACTAGACACCATGCATGCGATGAGTGAGAATTCCAACTCGAAATGTGAACCCAAAGCATCACCCATTGCAGATCCTAAAGCCTTCTTCTTGTTCTTCTTCTTATGTGGACAATTAGTGGCATAATATCCATTCTCGTGATAATGAAAACATTTCACTCTGGACATGTCACACTTCTTTCCTTCTTTGCAGGTCTCAAATTTGAAATAGGATTTTTTTCCCTTCCCATTCTTTGTCTTACCATCCAAGGCGAAATTTTCCTCATCATCGATCTTGGATGAGGATCCATCCCTGGTATTCCACCTGAATTATTCTTATACCAAATCTAACCAAAATCGCTCCCAATTTGGTAGCTTCTCCTTCCCATTGATAGAGTCCTGATAACGATGCCATCTCTTGGGAAGGCCTAGAAGTTATAGGCTCACCAAGTCATCATCCGCTACAGTAATCATGACACTTCTGAGCTCATATCGACATTGGATGAACATGGTAAAGTATTTCGAAATAGTGTCACCTTTCTCCATTTTGATTTTCCTGAGCTTGTCCTTCAGTGCCAATTTTGTGTGGTCACTATTGCTCTGAAATAGATCTTTCAAGGCCTTCCACATTGCATATGGAGTCACCTTTCCAGGGAGACTCAAGACAATGTGATCTCGAACTCCCTCTAATAAGATCATCCTTGCCTTTGCAACCTTATTTTTCCAAGAATCTAGAAGAGTGCCTTCTGCTGCTACGGGCCTTAGAATATCAGTGTCGATAAATTATTTCAACCCGATTTCCTCCAAAACTGCTTCCATTTTGTCTTTCCATTCAATATAATTATAATCTCCCTCGAGTGCATATTCCAATCTTAATCCATTGAAAGCCATATTTATCTGCCTATTGCACTAAAGAATATTTTTGCAAATTCAAATGTTGTTCAACACAAACTCAATTTCTTCTCCACTATAGTCATTTTTGGCGCTCTAATACCATGTATAAATTATACAAACAATAAGTATACCAATGGATTTAATCCGATCATGCAATATTCTAGAGCAAGATACTGAATCCTTCTACAATTAATTTATGGAAATTAAACACGATCGCACAATCACACCAAGTAAGAGAAAGAAGAAAATCAATCGCACAACACAAATGTTTTTCCTGGGGAAAGATTGTTGCTCACAAACCCTCTATATTTATTTTATAATCAACCAAGGAATCATGAAACAATACAATGCACTGTTCTCACAAGAGGCTGTTGCACTCTACCAACTGTCTCACACTGACCTAGACAAAATCGACCAACACTTAGCCAATTTCTTTCCTCTACTCAACCTGCCTTTCTTGTGAAATTCTAAGAAAAATTGATCCCTATTAATTAGGAAATTCAACCTTCCAAAACTGTGCAATACATCATGGAAAATCCTGTGGTTTTCTAATTTTGCGTCAGCAATGTACTAATAATACAACTGATAGATAACATCCCTTTAAACTCTGTCTCAACTAGGTCTTCATCAGAACTAACATGCATGCATCTATTAATAGCAAATCATTAGTCACTTGATAGATCACTTCATGTGAATTAAATCATATTTAATTCACTTGACCTCTCACTAGTGCAACAATCAGTTACAACTAGTTAGACTCACTTTAACTTGCTTAATTGAGTTAACTGATTTCTCATGCATTAAACTAATACACTAACTGCAACTTGGACTCTAAAAAAAATAGAATCACTCTATGTGCCTCACTAACCACCCTCAACTCGAATTTCATTAGCTAACTGAGTCTATCACACTCAGTTAACTGTTACAAGTGATTATGAGATAAGATTACAATTTATTGTCCAATTTAATTAAGGGAAAATTAAATTAGACACACATTTCTTGTTGAATTTTCAACAATTTCTACAAGGAGGGGTTATGGACCTACATTGAGCTGACTACATTAGCCTTAACCAAAACTAGAAATATAGTATAAAATATACAAATAATATTCATTGAGGCCAAATGTGAAGATTACACCAAAAATTTCAACTATAATGAATATGAATATAGCACAACTCTAAATAAAAGAAATGGCCTATTGCAATAAAATTGTTGGAAATGTTGTCATTGATGGCAAAGGAATTGGCAGAGCAAAGATAGGAAGGAAAAAGAAACAGAGAGGTAGCAAAGGCAGCAGATGAAACAGAGGAATTAGAGACAGAGCAGTAGAGTTGAATTAGGGGTTTAATACAGTTTGCAAAGGAGATGGCAAAAGAGAAAGCTGCTAGGAAGAGTCAAGGTAATAGATTACAGGACAATTTGAATATCTGGCCAAGATTTGTGTATGTTGATGAAGAACTGTGGGATTGTGTCAAGTATGGTTGAGTAAATCTGGGATATATATGATCTGTGTAATCAATTTCACAATGGGCAGAGGATACCTTCGGTGCCCAGAGAAGAATGAAATCATCGTTGCAGAGTTAGGATATGTGTATTATATGTATATTGGCTGATGTAATTCTTGTATGGAATCCTCTGAACCTCTGTGTGAATAATCTCTGTAATGGAGTCGAATGATGTCCTGTGTAATTGGAAGGGTTGAATGATACTCTGTATCTGATGAGGGATTTGATGGGAGATGGCACAGATTAATGGAGTAGTGAAACACTTGGTGACGACGGAACGCAAAACATTAAAGTGAAATTTAATTATAATAATACATTTAAAAGGCGACGGAACCCTGCGTGGAAGAGTGGAACCATGACCGTGTAAACAGTAAAGGTGGTTTACGGTTTTCATCGCACCACCTATGCAGAGTAAGCGGTATTTCCTGGATGAGGAGTGATTCCATAAAATGCTCGACACGCCTCCCTGTATGATGTTACAAAACTATTTTTCTCTATGTGCCATCGCACGTTATAGTTCGACCCAGGATGCCCAGCGATATCGTTGAGCGCCGTTGATCTAGGAAGGGGTCATCGGACGGTCATCATTTGTTGAAAGTGCACGAATATTAACACAGGTACGCCGGGCCATCGCCTGTTAACGTTCGGCTTCGGAGGTCGAGCGATATGTATATACGTCGTTGATCTGGAAGCTTGCTGATCTAACAGTGATCGGATGCTGGACTTGCGCGAAGTTTACATATGGTACCATGTGCATATTTGATTGGCTATTGATTATATTTGTGGGCCCGGGGTCAAAGGTTTACCATATTATTTGAAAGCGTTAAAATTCAAAGGGTTAACTTTAATCCTAAAGTTCTGTTCAAAATTATAATTATATTTATTTATCAATTTCTTCAAATTGATAAATAAATTTTAAAAATAAATAAATCAATCAATCAAAGAGGTACGTAATGGTGCTAAAAGGAGATACAGTCAGGAATACCAGTAGTAATTGAATGGTTTTGACCCATGGTTTTAATAAAGGCGAAAACTATATAAGGTGATGAGAATTATGAAGAAGAGTGTGCATGTGAAAGGGTTGATCACAAACGAATCTCTTTTAGAGATATCTGTATGAATAAACTATGATAAATCTGAATCTACGATGCACCCATGGATACAATGATCTAACGATGATGAATCTCTGGTTTGAAAAACGGACGAAATCATGAAGAACTGGTATGAGTGTACTGAATGAATAAGTCGGGTGGCCTGTAAGGTATGTCGTGTGAAAATTTATGAAACGTGGTCCGCAGTAGATCTAAGGGTCGAAGCCTTCAGCACCCTCCAGTGGTAGCTGGTAAACGAGAGCAGGGGGTAGAGAGCTGAGTCATCCAATAAATGTTTGGTAAGGATTATTAAGAAAATGCTACCTAAAAATAAGAGGAAATAAGACACTCATCTGATACATGCTCTGTGGGAAGATAGAGTAAGTGGTAAAAAATCAATTGGAATGTCTCCATTTCAGCTTGTATATGGTACATAAAATGTAATGCCTTTGCAATTAGCTCTTCCTGTGATGAAGTTCCTACAAAATTAAGTTGATCGTGAAAACCCAATCCAAAGGAGAATCCTACAGTTGATAGAGGCACACAAAATCAGACAATCATTGCTAGAAAAAGTTCATAAGTATCAAGCTAAAGTCAAATCTATTTTTGATAAAAGAAAAAATCAGTAGTTGTTTCAGGATAATGATTTGGTGCTACGTTGGGATGCTAGGAGAGAAGACCGTGGAAAGCATGGTAAGTTCAACAATCTTTGGTTTGGGCCATTTAAAATTGCTGAACTTTTGGAGAATAATACTTTTCTGCTCAAACATCTGGATGATGATCAGCTGACTGGAAGCTTAGTCAATGGTCATTTTCTTAAAAGTTTCTTTATTTAGTAAATTCAGTTGAGTCATTCCATTGTAAATATCTGGTGTGATGTGTCAATAAGCTCCATGCCCAATGGTACTTATGTCTGTATATTGAATCCAATATGTCAATGGTCAATCCTAGTCATTATTTTCAAAAAGTCTTCTGAGTTTCAAGATTTTTTGAGGCACTGAGTCTACATTTGATCAGAAGTTCATCAATTTTGCTCAAAATTGAAAGTGCTCGAAATTATACTGAACCTAAGCCGTAAACAGTTCGAAAAATTGATGTTGTGTGAGGGAGATATCACATTCTAATCGATTTCCCAAACAGCTAAAATTGCGACAAGGTTGACTGGGATGCCCAGTCAGCATGCAATTACACAGTCAGGAAAATAATAATATTTTGTGCTCTCAAGCCAATGATAAGTTTCCAAGTGGTGTGATTTGATTGGATTGGTCAATTGTAAGAGTTATTTTATGGTCCAATGAATGGGTGACACGTGGCCAGACCTGAGGCTGCCACTTAACCCCTGTACGGTTGAATAAAATTTTGTATGGGTCCAGGGGGTTCGACCCTGTGACCTCCATGCATGCATGAGTCTTCGAACATCTCTGCTACAACATGTGACTTAACAATCTATGGTCACCGATGCTATTTAAAGTTTCATAACTTGGCATGCGAGGGTTGGGAACCGTCGGTGGTCCCAACCCACCAGCAACCCCACGGAGTTATCACATGGAAATCGCAACAAACTATTTTTATAACATAACCTATGGTGGATTTCTTGTTGTGACATTAAACTTCACCGTTAGCCTGTTCATATGTGATCTCCGCATGGTTAGAACCTTTCGCCAACAGTCATAACTGCAACATTTACCACAACATTCAATCCTTGTCACATGACGAGGATGATGGCTAGGGTTGCGCTGACAGTTATGTTAACGTGCCCTAAACTCCAACTTGATGCCATTAACCATAGTTTCCGGCATTGGGTTCCGCCCCAAAAATTAAATGCAACCAGGGTTTCAGGGGTTGGCATGTGGTCACCCCCACTTAACGTTTACGGTTAAGCCTGGCAGAGTTTAAATCGTGCCACCAAATTTCAAAAAAATGATATTTTTAACTGCAGATAAGTGTAGTTCTCCACATTTAGTGGAGGATTTCTAGGGGATATTGGGATTTATCTTAGCCAGGTCAATTTTTGACCAATTTTAGTGAAACACGAGTCTACCTAGACTAATTTGAGAATTCTAGAGCCATTGGTGCAGAGAAAACAGCCATTGGAGGCTTGTAAACACATTTATTTGCAAAATTTTGAGCATAATGAAAGATGAACATGCCATTGGGAGCTGGACCAGCAGATGTAGCCCAAGAGGGGTGAACTGCTTCATCATGCCTATTGTGTAAATTGTTAGAAAATTATATATTATGGAGCAATGCAACACATAAAATATGTGAAAAATACAAGCACACAAAAAACACATAAAACCAGATAGACACAGATATACGTGGTTCACCCAGTTTGGGCTACATCCACCCCGAACAGCTAGTCCTTCCTTTCTATTATCCAGCAAAATGAAAAAACAAAACCTACAGCAGATATGTTGTAATATCCTCTATTTTTTCTCACAGTCTCCCTCTCTGTTTCTCGCTCCCAGAATACACATACAATGCACAGCCGCAATACAATGCCCTCATAAAAGCGAGGGGTTGCCTTCTAGGGAAAAAAACCCTAATCTAAACATAACTTCTACCATCAGATCATTTGCCTAATGAACGGTCTAGATTGACTATAAATTACTATACTTTTACAAGGCAATTTTACATCTGTTTTTAGCTTCGGGGGCGCTGCCCCTGAAAGCCCCCACTAGGAGGGGGCTCCGAAAAGCGCTGCTGCCCCCCCTGGACCCCCCACGGCAGTGATTAATTACGGGTGGCGTTGCCACCCATTTTAAGGTACAGGGGTCCAATGCTGTGATACAAAGTAAACAAGATAATCAGGCTCCACACCCAACAATCTTCCACTTGGAGACTGATTGTAGCAACTCCACCGCTACTTCATTTGCTTGAAAATGACTCCTCTTTGGACCTGGTTGTTCCTCATCTTCATCATCATCCTTGAAGACCAATTGAAACTGAGCATGTTCTCAGTTTCTCCCTTGTTACAACTTTTGTTAGCATATCTGCAGGATTCTGGCTAGTGTGTATCTTTTCCAGCTTCAACTCTCCATCTTCCACTACTGACCATATGAAATGGTACTTGCGATGTATGTGTTTAGTTCTAGAATGAAATGTTTAGTTCTTTGCAAGATGAATAGCACTTTGGCTATCTTGTATAGTGTGCCCATATGTACTTCTTACCCAATTCATCCATAAACCTTTGTAACCAAATCATTTCTTTACTAGCCTACGCCAAGCGGCAACATACTCGGCTTATTGTTGTTGAAAGTGCAACATAACACTGATTTTGACCAAGCGCCGGTTGTTCCACCTACGGTAAATACATATCCTATAGGTAATATCTATTATCTGTCTGCTACATACTAGCATCAACATATCCCTGCAGAGCAATGTTTGAACCAAAAAAGCATAATGCGTGATTTGTGGTACGTCTCAAATATCTGAGAATACATTTTACTTCCATCCAATGTTCTTTTCCTGGATTATTCATGTACCTTCTTACAACCCCCACTGCATGTGCAATATCAGACCTTGTGCAGACCATTGCATATATTAAGCTTCCAACTGCTGATGCATATGGAACTTTAGACATATAATCCATGTCTTCTTGGGTTTTTGGGCACATCTCCTTACTAAGTTTGAAATGGATAGCAAAAGGTGTACTAACTAGTTTTGCATTCTGCATATTAAATCTTTTCAACACCTTTTCTATGTACTCATTCTGATATAGTGTTAATTTGCGATTTTTCCTGTCTTTAGTTATCCTCATACCAAGGATTTGTTTTGCAACTCCCAAATCCTTGATTGCAAATGAATTTTTCAATTTTCTTTTGAGCACATTTATTTCCTACATGTTAGACCCTGCAAAAATCATGTCATCTACATACAATAACAATATAATATAAATTTTAACCTCATTTTTCCTTTTAGATAACCTAAATGATCGAGTGACATCTAGTATAACCTTGAGATCGGAACTTGTCATTAGATACTGCTTGCCTTAGACTGTTTTAAACCATACAAGCTCTTCTTTAATCTGCACACCAATTTTTCTTTCCATTTTACCTCATATCCTTTTGGTTGCTACATGTATATCTCTTCCTCCAAATCTCCATGGAGAAATGTTGTCTTTACATCTAACTGTTCAAGATGTAAATCTTCCGCTACTACAAGACTTAAGATAGTTCTGATTGAATTCATCTTAACAACAGGAGAAAATATTTCATCAAAATCAATACCTTTATTTTGTGCAAACCCCTTCACCACAAGTCTAGCTTTGTACCTCTATTTTCCTCCATCTTCTTCCTTCAGCCTGTAAACCCATTTATTCTGCAATGTAGTTTTACCTGTAGGCAACTTGACTAAGTCCCAAGTCTGATTATGCATTAAGGAGTCCATCTCTTCTTCCATGGCTAGCTCCCACTTCTTCCTGCTTTCAACCTGCATTGCTTCTTCATAACATTCAGGTTCACCAGAATCAGTCAGCAATAAATAATATAATGAAGGAGAGTATCGTTCAGGGGGTCTACTTATCTTGGTAGATCTTCTAACACAACTTTCAGGTGTTTACGGTGCCTGTTGCTGTTGTGGTGGTTGCTGTTACTATGGTTGTTGATTACTATTATTTTCATGCACCTTTACTTTTTCAGATATCTCATAAAGAACTACGTATTCCTTGCTTTCTTTTTCCTGTTTCTTTTCCTGCAACTGATTCTTATACAAGACCTTTTCATTGAATATTACATCTCTGCTCCTAATGATTTTGTGATTTTCATAATCATATAAGCGATAACCAAAATCATTAGCATCATATCCAATAAAGGTACATTTCTTTGATTTTGCCTCAAGCTTTGTTCTATTTTCTTTATTAATATGGACAAAGGCCTCACAACCAAAAGGCTTTAAAAAAAGAGTAGTTTACCTTTTTACCTGTCCATGCTTCCTCTGGAATACCACCATCCAAGGAACTTGAAGGCCCTCTGTTTATTAGATAAACAGCAGTATCTACAGCATCTGCCCAAAATTGTAAAGGCAATCCTGCATACAATCTCATGCACCTTGCACGCTCCATGATTGTTCTGTTCATCCTTTCTGACACACCATTTTCTTGTGGTGTTCTTGGAACTGTCTTCTCTCTACGAATTCCATGCTCTAAACAGTACCTATCAAAATCTTTGCTGCAATATTCACCTCCATTTTCTGATCTGAGACACTTCAACTTCTTTCCTGTCTCAATCTCAACCAAAGCTTTCCATTTCTTGAAAGTATCAAATACGTCAGATTTATTCTGAATACAATAAATCCATGTTTTTCTAGTTGCATCATCAATAAAAGTAACATAATAACGAGAGCCACTGAGAGATGATACCTGAGCAGGTCCCCATACATTTGTATGCACAAGCTCCAATTTTCCGCTCTTCTTTTCTTTCCCAACTCTGAGAAATCTGACTCTCTTCTGTTTTCCATAAATGCAATTCTCACAGAAATCCAAATCAACATTCTTCAAACCTGGCAACAAATTTCTTGAGTGAATAATATTCATTCCCTTCTCACTCATGTGTCCGAGCCTATGATGCCATAATCCTGCATCTGCTCCTTTGGAAGGTAAAGCATTAACAGATTTATAAATACCATTGCATAAATACAATGTACCAACCTTTTCACCTTTCGCTATTACCAACGCTCCTTTGGTGACCTTCCAAGTTTTATCTGTGAAAGTTGTCACACAACCTTCATTGCCTAACTGCCCTGTTGAAATCAGATTTTTCTTCAGATCTGGAACATGCCTTACCTCCTTTAGTAGCCATTGGTTTCCATTTTGTTGTTTTACAAGAACTTTACCCATTCCAACAATTTTACAGGGTTTATCATCACCCAAACGAACTTGTCCAAAATCTCCTTGAACATAGTCATGAAAATATTTCTTATCGGGTGTGGCATGGAATGAAGCCCCTGAATCTACAACCCAAGAATCAGTAACATTTTCAAAAGAAAGAATCAAAGCATCTTGTAACACATCACTTGTCACATTTGCTTCATGATTGTTTTCTTGCTGTGTGTCTCCTTCTTTTCCCTTCCGAGATCTACAGTCTTTCTTTAGGTGTCCTTTCTTTCCGCAATTCCAGCACACTATCCCCGATTTGGACTTGGATCTGCCTTTCCTTGATTTACTGCGATATCCCGAGCTCTTTCCTCTTTCCATTCTTCTTCCCCTAGACTCTGCACTCAAAGCATTACCTGATGTCTCACCTGAGCTTTTCCGTCGCATTTCCTCGCTAAGGATAGCACCAACAACATCATCAAAATTTAAAGTACTAGATCCAGAGACAGAGTTACTAATGGCCATTACTAAACCATTCCAACTCTCTGGAAATGAGCACAAGAATAACAGAGCTCTAACTTCATCATCAAATTCTACCCCTACAGAACTTAACTAACTGGTAACTGTATTAAATTCCTTTAAATGGTCTGCAACAGATCCACCTTCCGACATCTTCATATTAAATAGTCATTTCATAAGAAATACGTTGTTTGAGGTCGAGGGTTTTTCATATAGTTTCGCCAACATCTGCATCAAACCCTATATTGTTGTTTCCTTCGAAATATTGAAGGCGACTAACGCCGCAAGACACAATCGTACTGTTCCAAGTGCCTTTCTATCGAGAAATTTCCATTCTGCATCTGTCATGGCCACCGGCTTCTTTGTTTTTCCGCTCAATGGTAGGTATAGATCTTTCTGATATAGATAATATTCCATCTGCATCTTCCACAGCGGGAAGTTTTGGTCGTTAAATTTCTCGACCCTAAACTTACCATCGTCCTCCATTGCTCCCACTCGAACCAGGAACCCTTCTTTCCTGCGAGTTTATTAGCCAAATATACCTTCGGCTCTGATACCAGTTGTTAGAAAATTATATATTATGGAGCAATGCAACACATAAAATATGTGAAAAATACAAGCACACAAAAAACACATAAAACCAAAGAGACACAGATATACGTGGTTCACCCAGTTTGGGCTACGTCCACCCCGAATAGCTAGTCCTTCCTTTCTATTATCCAGCAAAATGAAAAGACAAAACCTACAACAGATCCGCTGTAATATCCTCTATTCTTTCTCACAGTCTCCCTCTCTGTTTCTCGCTCCCAAAATACACATACAATGCACAGCCGCAATAAAATTCCCTCATAAAAGCGAAGGGTTGCCTTCTAGGGCAAAAAACCCTAATCTAAACATAACTTCTACCGTCAGATCATTTGCCTAATGAACGGTCTAGATTGACTAGAAATTACTATACTTTTACAAGGCAATTTTACATCTATTTTTAGCTTCGGGAGCGCTGCCCCCGAAAGCCCCCGCCAGGGGGGGGCTCCGAAAAGTGCTGCCGCCCCCCGTGGACCCCCCACGGTAGCGATTAATTACGGGTGGTGTTGCCGCCCATTTTAAGGTACAGGGGTCCAATGTTGTGATACAAAGTAAACAAGATAATCAGGCTCCACACCCAACATAAATATTATGTGTGGTTTTATTTCTCTATTATACACCGTTTTTCAGTGTTATTTAGGCTTATTTACATGCTTAAAACTCACAATTTCATCTATGTTTCATGGGTAAAATCCTCAATCCTTAAGAAAACAAATGGAGAGAACTATGTACATGTTTTGTAACTGAAAATACACTTAGCATAGCAAACTAATACAATCATTTGAAATCAACAATCCTTGAAGCCTCATAGGGAAGACTTCATCCCCACTGGGAGCCATTGTTAGCACTGAAAATGTTAATGGTGTAATCTCCATTGTATTACTTTTTTCAAATTTTTATTGTGTCCTAGTCCATGTCCAAAGTTTCAATCATTTCAAATAAAAGTTAAAAAGTCCCAACATTAGGATGGTTATAAGTGAATAGGTGTCATAATGTTTTAGAGTCCCAAACTAAGTTAAAATCTCTATTTTGGCTTATGTTAGTGTTGAAGGTCAGTTGATGTCTCGGTAATAAAATTGTAGTCATCTAGTCTAGAATAATAGCTACCTTTGTTGCAAATTCATTGTGAAAACAATAATACAATAAAAGGAAGCTATTTATCATAAATGGAAGTCATATATTCCACACAGTGAAAAGCGCAGCTATTTCACTGAGATTTTGGTTATCTTAGAAAAGGGGCTACGGGTAAACAGGTATACATATTTCGAAGCAGGAAAATTAAGGCTTCGTGGAAATCAGAGTTCTTTAAAATCAAAGCACAGCCAGAAGAAAATAGCTTAACTAGTAAAGTGGGAGATCCATAGAAGAGCAGCAGATAATATTTAAAGGAATATGGCCAGGAAATAGACTAAGGAATGAAGCAATGGGGAAGAATCGCGTGCAAAAATAATGGATGGCCATGATCTAATCGTAGATCTAGAGGGGAGCAGACCAACAACTGATATTAAAGTGCACATGGGGCAACTTCGTAAAGTGCATTTTTTAAGTTTTATCATTAAGTCAAATCACATGGTATGTTAAGTGATTTGGAATGCAATGAGGCTAAGGGGAAAGCAAGGAAGACCGTCAGATCTAGGTGTAGATCAACAATGGAGATTAAAGCCCATATGGAGTGATTTCTCAAATCACATTTTTTAAAGTTTAACATTAAGGCTCCGCATGGTATGTTAAGCGATTTGTGATGCAATGATGTGAGGGACATGTGTTAGCGTAGCGCACTAGCGCGATTTCACAAATCGCGGATTTTATGGTTTATCCATTATCAGTGTAAAGCTAAATTTGTGGGCAACCAATTTGTGATTGTTTCCTATTGGTCAACTAATTGTGGGGCCCAAGAACCACAATTCCTCGTGAATGCATATTGTTTGGGAGAAATTGTGTTTTAAACGTTGTTGATTGCATGATTATGTATGTTTGTAAACTTTTGATGCATGATCTGCGATCGGTCCCATATCTCTTCCATTTCATCTCCACCCTCATCAACATCGCACTTCGCCATTTTCAACATTTAACTTCTCACATTTCACAATAAAACTTCTGATGTGCGATCTGTGATCGGTCCCACTTCTTCACCACATCATCACCCCCCCTCACTTATCATTTATTCCACTCCATGTCTCCTCTATCAATTAAACCTACTTCAAATGATTTTCTTTGTAATTTCTCATAAAATGAAACTTTGTCATTCTATCCAAAAGTTTCGAGTTTTCACCATTAAAAAGGGTCTTCAACCAAAAAAAGGGAAAGGAATAGTGGAACAGAGGCAGAGTTTCTCTCAAATAGTTTTCTACCACTACTCTGAGTACCATCACATTTTTACCAGACACCAGGTAACATTCAAGGAAGAGCCACACACCATTTCACTGTTGTTTTCACTTTTTATGGCATTGGTTGCACCAAAACAGAAGAGGAGTCTTCCCATAAAACTTCCACATCATACAAACCACTTCAAACTATTAGCCTTAATGTTGTTATTTTCATTATGTCATAACAATTTGTATTAAAGTTTTATATAAGCCTCACCTCTTGCATAGGGTTGTAATGACTTTTGAAATAGATTTACCTTTTTCTTTGGAAGATGACAGTATCATATTTTGTATATATATGCCAAACTGATATGAAGTCAAGGTTGGTTGGTGGTTATATAATTTTGACTTATATGAACTGTAATATTTTTTGTGAATGAAATGGAATAATACTGCTGAGGACTTATTACTAATTTCCTGTGTATATTGTCTACTTTACTTGTGTTTCCATATCTCCTTTCTTCCAGTTCCAATTTGAAAATCATCATACTGTTATGTGTTTTTATTCCTCTCCTAAGATTTTTATGCATTTTATCATTTTTTTTAGTCTCCCACAGTGAAAATTCCTAATAAAGGCTATATTATAACAGTGGAATAGCATCACTCATGATAGTTAATATTCATGATATTTCAGTGAGAATCTTGTCAGACTAGAAATAGCTTTCTCTCAATGGAATATTGTCAAATTGCTACTTTTGTGAATTTCTACTAAATCAGTAGATTTCTATTTTATAGACCTACTGATTCTTTTCTCATCTTACAGTTTCCTCTCCTCATAGACTACAAACTTGCAGCTTGCTACCACATCAAGTTACAATACCCTCATTAGTGGAACTATGGATTTGACTGAAATTTCTTTTCATTGAATCAAAGTTTGTACCACCTACCAATCTCATAAAACAAATCATTAAATTTCTTTATAGTTTAAGATGTGTCTCGTCAGGCACTTGTTGCAGTCCAAGTGATGATTCCAGTGCCAACACATTGATTATCTCATGAGGTGTTAAACAAAATTCATAGTTTATATGCTTTGTTTTTATGGGATTTTCATTTTTATGTCATATTTCTTCTAATAAATGAACTCATAACCCTATTCTCTTTTTTATTTCTCTCTATTTCTACCCTATACCACAATTACAACTCAAAAGTGTTATTGAACACACCTATCTTGCCCCATTATATCCCCGCAACTGAATCATTTGAAACCCTAACCTAGTTCCCTAGACCTTTGAGTCTTATTCAACAAACCCTAAGTGAGAGAAATACCTAGCCTGATATCAATTTCTCCTTCTAGTCATTTCGTTGGTTGTGATATTATAGAGAAATCCCTCTCTAATTTGGTAGGGCTATCTACAAATTCGAAAGTGGTCTACGGTTACCTCCTTCAGTCTCCTTTATCAGCCTTGGGACAATGTGGAGGATAACATTAAATAAAAAGATACAATAGGAAATTACTCACACATAGACTCTTGTCAGGTTCTTACATAAAACTCAGTCTTATCAAATATATTGTGACTCACATTATAATTATATTTGATAAATATCATCTTGAATAAAAGATAGAGCACTTGGCTAAAATGTTTAGAAGTAAAGGATATGATAATGGGAAATTTAGAGATGTTTTCCAAAAATATGAAAGAGAATATTATGTGAAACAAAATGAGGATAAAGAAGGGGAGATAAAGGATTTTCATTATATTTAAAAAAGATTATTAATAAAGTCACAAGCATGGGTTTTGTTATTCATGAATTAAGGAGTGAGAATATAAGAATCAAGACTTATCATAATAACATGCAATATATGTAATTCCTTAGTTTCTTATGCAACAATAGGAAGTTTTAAAATATTCCATTATTAGTCCTTGTTATTCCTTGCCTTTGCTAGGGAGTATAGGTTTTTTTCCTAAAGGTCAAAGGAAAATGGATTCATATTAATTTAAAATATTTTTTCAAAACAATATTTTTTCTTTAGATTACTTCCATTATTTTTATTATTTAAATAATTTTTAATAATTTTTTATTTCCAAATTTTTTCTAAGTGAAAGTTTCACTAGTGAATATCACTCAATTTGACAAAAATCCTTTGGTCTAGTTCAATTTATTTTGGCTATTTATCGTAACTATAAATTAATTTAAAAATATAAATTTCTCCACATTAGATCATTGGTTCCTATGGAGGCTTTTATAGTGGGAAGATCACAAATTTCATACTTTTAAATACACACTAGCATATTTGGCCCAATTTCTGACGGCCAAAATGTCTCTATTGCGACACATAGACGTCCCAAGAGTGACACTTTGAGGTTGGGAAAAACATCGCTTCCATACCGTTGCATATGTGACACTTCTAATAACTGTCGGTAGAGTGACAGTAGACACGACATGTGTCTTCATTTAGTAAATCTTTGAATCGCATTGTTTATTATCACTATTCTGACATCACGTGGAGACATCAATATTACGAGACCGATGCCTTCCCAGATTGTGTCGCAATACCGATGGCCTTTCATCACACATGTTGTCGCACGTCCAGCTCTATTATTTTTCTAGCGACTGAAACAACCATCAGAAGTGCCACGACATTCATTGCTATTCCAACAACTAGCATAAAATTTTTGCGACGGTTGGGCCATATCAGTGACGAAAAAAACCGTCGGAAGTGACACCATAGTCATCGCTATTCCGACACTTGGAATAACATTGTTACGACAATTGGGCCATACCAGCAACGGAAACAACCATCAGTATTTCCACCTTATCCGTCGCTATTCCAACACTAGTCTTAGCGATGTTTGGGTCATACCAGCAACGGAAACAACCATCAGAATTGCGACGCAACTCCTAGAAATGTTTTTTGGGGGTAGAAGTAACCATGATATTATCATCCACTTTAAGAAGGAACTCATATTTGTCTTATGGCATGATAGCAGTAGTTTATAATGGAGAAAGGAAGACGTACGACCTCCCAAGCGAGTTAGGATGCAAGACAATTGTCTTAGTTGTCTTGCATCCTAGCCTAGATTTCTTGGGAGGTTGTCAATCTTTGTTTCTCATTTATCAACTATTGGCATCATGCTAGAAGTGAAATTTGAGTTGCTTCTTAAAGTGGATGATCATCTTAGGCTTACTTCTGCCCCTACGGAGGTATCTTCGATAAGAATTTGGTACCTTTTTTATAAGATCAAGGGCATGTTCATTTAACAAAACTACCTTTTAATAGCCCTTTGTGTGAATTATGTTTAGTTTAAAGATTGCATGTGACCTTGAACAAATTAGGGGTAGCATTGCTTTACACTGCAAATTTTACATGAAAACAACACAAATTATCAAGAAAATGTCACTAAGCATTAAGGAATATGCTTGCTATAGTTGTTGAGATTAATGAGTGTTAGCAAGAGAATCGAACCAAATAAAAAAAAAACTCAAATTATGCAATGAAGAGGAGATTAAAAAACACTATAGCAGCCAAGAGAGGCATAGCCTTGTGGAGAGAAATAAACCATAGAATGAGTGCAAGAGAGACAGAGAAAGAACCCAAGCAGAAAGTAGATCAAACCGATAATAGGAAATCATAATGCTTTAAGCCGACCTTAGACTAAATCCATGTATCAAAAGTAATGGAAAATTTCAGTGTGTGAAAATATAAATAGGGGTTGTGTATTTGTACGAGACTCCACAGGTAGGGTGATCTGTGTAAATTATACAAACAATATGTATACCAATGGATTGAATCTGATCATGCAATATTCTAGAGCAAGATATTGAATCCTTCTACAATTAATTTACGTAAATTAAACACTATCACACAATCACACCAAGTAAGAGAAAGAACCAAACCAATCATAGAACACAGATATTTTTTCTGGGGAAATATTGCTGCTCAAAACCCATCTATCTTTATTGCATAATCAACCAAGGAATCATGAAACAATACAATGCACTCTTCTCACAAGAGTTTTTTGCACTCTACCAACTGTCTCACACTAATCCGAACAAAATCGACCAACACTTAGCCAATTTCCTGCCATGCTTGCACAATTTTAAGAACAATTGATCCTTATTAATTAGGAAATTCAACCTTCCAAAATTGTGCAATACATCATGGGAAATCCTGTGGCTATCTAATTGCATCCTGGAAATTTACTAATAATACAACTGATAGATAACATCCCTTTAACCTCTATCTCAACTAGGTCTTCATCAGAACTGACATGCATGGAGCTATTAATAGTAAATAATCAGTCACTTTATATATCAATGCATGTGAATTAAATCATATTTAATTCACTTGACCTCTCACTAGTGAAAAAATCAGTTACAACTAGTTAGACTGACTTTAACTCGCTTAATTGATTTAATTGATTTCTCATGCATTAAACAAATACATTAACTGCAACTTGAACTCTAGAACAAATATAATCACTCTACATGCCTCACCAACCACCCTCAACTCGAATTTCATGAGAAAAATAAGTCTATCACACTCAGTTAACTATTACAAGTGATTATGAGATGAGATTACAATTTATTGTCCAACTTAATTAACAAAAAAGTAAATTAGACACACCTTTTTTGTTGACTTTTCAACACTCCCTCTTAACAAGAAAGGGATTATCAACTACCCTGATCTTGCCTCTGTGGTATTTGAATTTTCTCTTGGAAAGTGCCTTCTCTAGAATATCTGCATCCTGATCCTCCATGGGAATGTACTGAAGTAAAATAATGTGTCTTTGAACATAATCTATGTTATGGTGGTACAGTGTCAATATGCTTGGACCTATCATGGAATACTGGATTAACCGAGAGTTTTATGCAGCTCTGGTTATCACAATGTATCACCGTCAGATCCATCTGATGACCAAACAAACCAAAAATTATCTTCCTCATCCAAATGGCCTCACATGATGCCTGACTAGCTGCCATGTACTCTACCTCGGCTGAACTTACTGCAATTTATCTATGCTTCCTGTTGTACCAAGAAACTGTTGTCGATCCTATGTTGAAGATCCCTCCTGATGTGCTCTTCCTGTCTGATGGACTACCTGCCAAATCTGCATCGATGAAGCCTTGAAGCTTCACTCCCTATGTGTGTTTGTACCATAATCCATACTTTGTAGTGCCCTTGAGATATCTCAAGGCATGATTCTCGGCATTCCAAAATAGCTTGGTCGGCTTAACCATAGCTTTACTAAGCTAGTTAGCTATGTAGCATATGTCTAGTCATGTGTTCACCAAGTACATGAGTGAACCCACAAGCTTCCTGTAAACAGTGTTTTCCACTACCTCACCTGAAGTAGCATCCTCCTTCCTCCAGTTTCCTGCAAGAGGAGTCTCCATGGGTTTATAGCTCTCATTAGGGGAATTTTGAGGTCTAAAATGTGCCTCCTAAGGAAATTATAAAATAATAGTCAAAATAAAAAAATAAGATTTGATTACATCATCAAATTTTAGAGGGAAAAAAGGAAAAACTATTTTTTCAACTCGTATTTTCAACTTATCTCCCCATGGGTTTACTCAAATTTCAAGAGAAAACACTTGTTTGATGCAGAATTTGATTTCTCATCCAAGGAGTACCCATGTTGCATACTTTTGATGGACATTGCTACATTAAAAATAATAAATACATGAAAAGAGGTAATTGTAAACACGTTTTTTCATGTATTTCTCTTTTTTTGTGTAGCAGGGTCCATCGAAAGTATGCAACATGGGTACTCCTTGGATGAGAAATTAAATTTTTCATCTAACGAGTACTCCCACTTGAAACTTGAGTAAAAAATTGTAGAGATAAGTTGAAAATATGAGTTGAAAAAGTAGTTTTATTATTTTATTATTTTTTTAATATTTTTACTTTTTTACTCCAAAAATGGTGAATCATCCCCCATGGTTGACATCATCATATTGAATCCAATTGGTTCTTAAAAAAATTATTTTTGTTGTACATTTTTCTTAGGATGACTAGTTTAGACCTCAAAATTCCCCTAATGCCATGTGGAACTTCCTCAAAATCTATTAGGCATACTTGCCTTGAGAAAAAAATATCTCCCCATTCCACTGCCATATCTCCAAGCCAAGGAAATAGTGAAGGAATCTCATGTCCTTCATCTCAAACTCTCTTGCAAGATCTTCTTTGCAAGAAGTTATGAGCTGCTCATCACCTGTCAGAATAATATCATCAACATAAAGTATGATAATCAAAAGCTTACCATCAACCACAATCTGGTATAGGTTCGCATACGCTTCACTCTTTGTGAAGCCCAACCCAGTGAAATAGTTGTCAATCCTGGTGCACCAAGCATGAGGTGCTTGCTTCAGCCCATACAGTGCTCTCTTGAATCTGCACACATGCAGCTCCCTACAAAGGTCTCAAAACCTTTTGGCTACTAAATGTACACTTCTTCCTCAATAACTCCATTGAGAAATGCAGTCTTCACATTCATCTGATGTATCTGCCAACCCATCTGCACTGAGAGTGGAAGGATAGATCTAATTGATGAGTACCGTGCAACTGGTGCAAAATTCTCCTCATAGTCAATCCTCTCAACCTGCGAGAATCCCCAGGATATAAATCTAGCCTTGTACTTCTCCACACTCCCATCAGCTTTCTGCTTTACCTTATAGATCCATCTAGATACAACCATTTACTTCTCGACTAGTCTTGGGACAACATCCCATTCTTGACAATGGAGTCATACTCCTCCACCATAGTGTCAACCCAAGTTAGTTGATGCACGAATTCCTCAAAAGAGGATGGTTCTATCACAATACACCTACTCATAAGAGCCATTTATCCAGTATACATGTTTGGTGATTGTCTCTGCCTGTGTTCTAATTTAGGTGCTTGTATATGTTATGCCGCATCAAGTCTCAATCTGTCAGCCTTTGTGGTGCACCTCCTATCACATCTGGTGGATGGCTCTGCATGAGTGGTTTATTCCACTCCATGATCCTCCTCATGTGGTTGCTCCACATCTTGACTTTCATCCTTTGGAACCAATATTTCCTCATCTACATGCAAATCAAGCTCCCTCTCAAGGGACAATCGCATGGCTTTCTCCTCATCCAATTTTACATCTCGTCTGACAACTTTCATCCTGTTGTTTGGAAAAGACACCCGATATTTGTGGGGAGTATCAGTGTACCCCATAAATATCCCAATCTCTGTTGTTGGTTCTAGCTTCTTTCTAAAATATTTGGTCACATGGAAATAGATAGATGAGCCAAAAAATTAAAACATGAAACATCAATTTTCTTACCAGAAAAGCCTCCTCTGGTGTACTCATAGCAAGTGTCTTATGAGGACTACAGTTCTACACAAATACCATTGTGTTTCATGACTCTTCCCACACATGCAATGGTAGGCCCTGATCATGTAACATAGCTTGTGTTGCACCCACAATTGTTATGTTCTTTCTTTCTGCAACCCCTTTCTGTCGTGGGTTATGAGGCACAATCAACTCTCTCTGAATTCCCTCTTTAGCACAGAAGTTATTTAATTCATTGGTGATGTAATCACCACCATTGTCACTCCTTAGAGCCTTCACCTGCTTCCCTGTATCTTTCTCAACTAGTGATTTGAACTCACAAAAATTTTAGAACGTCTAATATTTCTTCTACATGAAGTAGATCCAACACTTTCTATAAAAAACGTCAACAAGAATCGCATAATACATTTTCTTTGTTGTAGAAGCTGTAGAGAATGGTCCACACAAATCTGAGTGAATTCTCTCAAGGATTTTCATTTCTCGTTTCTCCTTCTCATGAAAAGTTCCATTTGTATACTTCCCCATGGTACATCCCTTGCATGTTTCTATCTGCACAAGAGCACCCTTTAGAAGCCCCATATAAATATGTTTCATGACCCTCAAATCACTATGGTGTAGATGGCCCAATCTCTGGTGTCATAACTCACCCTCATCCCGACTCACCACTTTGTCTGCTTTACACATTAATGTTGTGCAGCCATCTACATCAAGTTTGTAGAGGTTCTTCACACGAACCCCAATATTCTTAACCTATCCTATGGCTTTGTGACAAAATAATTCTTTCCCTTCACTAAAAACCATATCATACCCTCTATCATCCAACATAGAAACTAAAACTAAATTATTTTTCAAGCCTGGTACATGCATGACAACTTTTAATTAGAAATTTTTACCTGAATATCTCTGAAAAGTAGCTTTACCAATCCTGGTAGCGTTATACCTCCCATCATCACCCATCTCGATGTGCATCAGAAGATCCTTCTCCTCCAAGCTACTAAAAATTTATTTGTCTCTCCTCATGTGGAAAGATGCACCACTATCCAAGTACCACACTGATCCCATCGCACTAGACACCATGCATGCGATGAGTGAGAATTCCAACTCGAAATGTGAACCCAAAGCATCACCCATTGCAGATCCTAAAGCCTTCTTCTTGTTCTTCTTCTTATGTGGACAATTAGTGGCATAATATCCATTCTCGTGATAATGAAAACATTTCACTCTGGACATGTCACACTTCTTTCCTTCTTTGCAGGTCTCAAATTTGAAATAGGATTTTTTTCCCTTCCCATTCTTTGTCTTACCATCCAAGGCGAAATTTTCCTCATCATCGATCTTGGATGAGGATCCATCCCTGGTATTCCACCTGAATTATTCTTATACCAAATCTAACCAAAATCGCTCCCAATTTGGTAGCTTCTCCTTCCCATTGATAGAGTCCTGATAACGATGCCATCTCTTGGGAAGGCCTAGAAGTTATAGGCTCACCAAGTCATCATCCGCTACAGTAATCATGACACTTCTGAGCTCATATCGACATTGGATGAACATGGTAAAGTATTTCGAAATAGTGTCACCTTTCTCCATTTTGATTTTCCTGAGCTTGTCCTTCAGTGCCAATTTTGTGTGGTCACTATTGCTCTGAAATAGATCTTTCAAGGCCTTCCACATTGCATATGGAGTCACCTTTCCAGGGAGACTCAAGACAATGTGATCTCGAACTCCCTCTAATAAGATCATCCTTGCCTTTGCAACCTTATTTTTCCAAGAATCTAGAAGAGTGCCTTCTGCTGCTACGGGCCTTAGAATATCAGTGTCGATAAATTATTTCAACCCGATTTCCTCCAAAACTGCTTCCATTTTGTCTTTCCATTCAATATAATTATAATCTCCCTCGAGTGCATATTCCAATCTTAATCCATTGAAAGCCATATTTATCTGCCTATTGCACTAAAGAATATTTTTGCAAATTCAAATGTTGTTCAACACAAACTCAATTTCTTCTCCACTATAGTCATTTTTGGCGCTCTAATACCATGTATAAATTATACAAACAATAAGTATACCAATGGATTTAATCCGATCATGCAATATTCTAGAGCAAGATACTGAATCCTTCTACAATTAATTTATGGAAATTAAACACGATCGCACAATCACACCAAGTAAGAGAAAGAAGAAAATCAATCGCACAACACAAATGTTTTTCCTGGGGAAAGATTGTTGCTCACAAACCCTCTATATTTATTTTATAATCAACCAAGGAATCATGAAACAATACAATGCACTGTTCTCACAAGAGGCTGTTGCACTCTACCAACTGTCTCACACTGACCTAGACAAAATCGACCAACACTTAGCCAATTTCTTTCCTCTACTCAACCTGCCTTTCTTGTGAAATTCTAAGAAAAATTGATCCCTATTAATTAGGAAATTCAACCTTCCAAAACTGTGCAATACATCATGGAAAATCCTGTGGTTTTCTAATTTTGCGTCAGCAATGTACTAATAATACAACTGATAGATAACATCCCTTTAAACTCTGTCTCAACTAGGTCTTCATCAGAACTAACATGCATGCATCTATTAATAGCAAATCATTAGTCACTTGATAGATCACTTCATGTGAATTAAATCATATTTAATTCACTTGACCTCTCACTAGTGCAACAATCAGTTACAACTAGTTAGACTCACTTTAACTTGCTTAATTGAGTTAACTGATTTCTCATGCATTAAACTAATACACTAACTGCAACTTGGACTCTAAAAAAAATAGAATCACTCTATGTGCCTCACTAACCACCCTCAACTCGAATTTCATTAGCTAACTGAGTCTATCACACTCAGTTAACTGTTACAAGTGATTATGAGATAAGATTACAATTTATTGTCCAATTTAATTAAGGGAAAATTAAATTAGACACACATTTCTTGTTGAATTTTCAACAATTTCTACAAGGAGGGGTTATGGACCTACATTGAGCTGACTACATTAGCCTTAACCAAAACTAGAAATATAGTATAAAATATACAAATAATATTCATTGAGGCCAAATGTGAAGATTACACCAAAAATTTCAACTATAATGAATATGAATATAGCACAACTCTAAATAAAAGAAATGGCCTATTGCAATAAAATTGTTGGAAATGTTGTCATTGATGGCAAAGGAATTGGCAGAGCAAAGATAGGAAGGAAAAAGAAACAGAGAGGTAGCAAAGGCAGCAGATGAAACAGAGGAATTAGAGACAGAGCAGTAGAGTTGAATTAGGGGTTTAATACAGTTTGCAAAGGAGATGGCAAAAGAGAAAGCTGCTAGGAAGAGTCAAGGTAATAGATTACAGGACAATTTGAATATCTGGCCAAGATTTGTGTATGTTGATGAAGAACTGTGGGATTGTGTCAAGTATGGTTGAGTAAATCTGGGATATATATGATCTGTGTAATCAATTTCACAATGGGCAGAGGATACCTTCGGTGCCCAGAGAAGAATGAAATCATCGTTGCAGAGTTAGGATATGTGTATTATATGTATATTGGCTGATGTAATTCTTGTATGGAATCCTCTGAACCTCTGTGTGAATAATCTCTGTAATGGAGTCGAATGATGTCCTGTGTAATTGGAAGGGTTGAATGATACTCTGTATCTGATGAGGGATTTGATGGGAGATGGCACAGATTAATGG
Source organism: Pinus albicaulis (assembly GCA_034641835.2). Classification (NCBI taxonomy): domain Eukaryota; kingdom Viridiplantae; phylum Streptophyta; class Pinopsida; order Pinales; family Pinaceae; genus Pinus; species Pinus albicaulis. The sequence continues at coordinate 37,263 of JAXQQM020091142.1, forward strand.
AGTAGTGAAACACTTGGTGACGACGGAACGCAAAACATTAAAGTGAAATTTAATTATAATAATACATTTAAAAGGCGACGGAACCCTGCGTGGAAGAGTGGAACCATGACCGTGTAAACAGTAAAGGTGGTTTACGGTTTTCATCGCACCACCTATGCAGAGTAAGCGGTATTTCCTGGATGAGGAGTGATTCCATAAAATGCTCGACACGCCTCCCTGTATGATGTTACAAAACTATTTTTCTCTATGTGCCATCGCACGTTATAGTTCGACCCAGGATGCCCAGCGATATCGTTGAGCGCCGTTGATCTAGGAAGGGGTCATCGGACGGTCATCATTTGTTGAAAGTGCACGAATATTAACACAGGTACGCCGGGCCATCGCCTGTTAACGTTCGGCTTCGGAGGTCGAGCGATATGTATATACGTCGTTGATCTGGAAGCTTGCTGATCTAACAGTGATCGGATGCTGGACTTGCGCGAAGTTTACATATGGTACCATGTGCATATTTGATTGGCTATTGATTATATTTGTGGGCCCGGGGTCAAAGGTTTACCATATTATTTGAAAGCGTTAAAATTCAAAGGGTTAACTTTAATCCTAAAGTTCTGTTCAAAATTATAATTATATTTATTTATCAATTTCTTCAAATTGATAAATAAATTTTAAAAATAAATAAATCAATCAATCAAAGAGGTACGTAATGGTGCTAAAAGGAGATACAGTCAGGAATACCAGTAGTAATTGAATGGTTTTGACCCATGGTTTTAATAAAGGCGAAAACTATATAAGGTGATGAGAATTATGAAGAAGAGTGTGCATGTGAAAGGGTTGATCACAAACGAATCTCTTTTAGAGATATCTGTATGAATAAAATCTGATAAATATGAATCTACGATGCACCCATGGGTACAATGATCTAACGATGATGAATCTCTGGTTTGAAAAACAGACGAAATCATGAAGAACTGGTATGAGTGTACTGAATGAATAATTCGGGTGGCCTGTAAGGTATTTCGTGTGAAAATTGATGAAACGTGGTCCGCAGTAGATCTGAGGGTCGAAGCCTTCAGCAAGGGGGTTGTAGCTC
>JAXQQM020078347.1:0-164263 GCA_034641835.2 Pinus albicaulis
GGTAATACATATACTGTCTCAAAGCAAGGTACAATACTGATCTCATAACCATTCATTGTACATAGGATCATGCTCATCCCATTTTTTGAAAATCCACACTTCAACTCAAAGGGTTGAATGTAGTCCAACCATGACAAACTGGGATAGCTTTTCATCTCCTCCTTGATCAAATCAAGGGTCCTCTGCGCTGTGATATGTTATTGCTTCAAATCAGCATTTTGTTCTAACCCTTGGTTATGCATTGGCCCTGATGGAATGTCCCCATAATTTCCAATAAGATCTACTGAAAAAATAGGTGATGAATGTGTATGCATACCTTGGATCAATTGATGTGTGGGAACCTCGTGACAGAACACAAGAGTTCCTCCAACTGGGACAATGGTGTCTCCAACTACTGATAAGGGAGATGGTTTCCCTTCTACCAATGTACCAACGTTGGAATCTTCCTCCTTTTCCTCATGCATCTTCTGAATCATGCATGGGACTCTATTTGTCAAGAGCTCAAGACTATCTTGCAAAGCTACAAGTGTCTCTTCTCTAGATGTAAGTACTTCCGCGACATGTGGTGAATGTAGTGACTCCTTGTCCAGAGTGACAACATTGACATCCTCCCTTGTTTCCTTAGGAAATGTTTCTTTGTGGCACATCTCTGTCTTCTTCACATCAAAATTCTTCCTCAACTTGTGAAAGAAATCTGAATATTTAGTCACTTTTTCATGCTCCATGTGACTAAACCACCAATCATTGGCTTCACCTAAAATATGAAGTGCTGCAATTTGGACAGCCTCTTTTTCAGCCACAGAATGTAGCATGAAAAATTTATCTAACTCTTTCCTCCAAGCCTTAACATTGCTTGAGGGAGATCCATCAAATTTAGGCAAATATAATCTATTGTGCCTCTTTCTTCTATTGCTGCTATAGGATCTTTTTCCTTCTTTGAGTTCAAAGAATTCTTGGAGAGTTAGACTCCCTTTTAATGCTCTATACCATGTCTTGTACTCTTCAAGATACAAACTAAGAGTCTCATGAGTCTCACGTTCTCTTCTTTCTTCATTTCTATACCTCTCACCTTCTCCAAAGAAAGTGGGCATAATGGATCTATGAGGAGATCTATGATTCTCCAGTCTTGTTTTCTGCTGATAGGAAGTGCTTGGACCTTCCTTATCAAATATTCTTCTTAGATCTTCTTTTTTCCTTTCTTTCTTCATTTGATAGACCTCCTTGGAGAGATCTTGCATGGATCTAAAGAGAGGAGTGGAAAGACTATAATCCTCCTTCATGATAGATCTCATCTATATTCTTCTTCTTTTTATGCAAAAGATGAAGTGTCCACAAGCTGAGCCAAAGATCATGCTCCGATACCACTGTAATATCCCAAAAGGGAGAATTCAGTAATACTGAAACATAATATAAGAACTACAACTCAGTAAATAATAAATCTCAAGACAACATTAGAATATACAGAGAAACTGAGCCATTTTATTATATGGATATGAATCAGTTACACAATGTACAAAAGATGAGTAGATCTAGCCCAAGAGATGGCCTAGAATCACCCTACAATGGTGTTGCAACTAGCACTGCGTAAATGGTGAGCTTACAGGAAGAAATACTATGACGTCCCTTCTGCTAAAGATGTACATGAACTAATGCAAAAGGAAATGCAGATCTAGGGACTCAAGAGCTCTGATGATGCCAAGATTTGAGATCTGGCCATTGTGATGGAAACCCAAGATAACCCAGAAAGGATTTTCCAGATCTACAACTTTAGAAAATCACCCTCCTAGGGCTTGATCCTTTATCTGATGGGATTAAAGATCTGAAGCTAGATCTGATAAATAGATGGCTGAAATATGTCACAAGATCAGTTCTACACTTTAAGGGTTGATCCCTCCTTCAGATCTACAAGCTAGAAGCTCTAGATCTAACTTCTCAATCCTCCAATGATGATTTCAGCTGCTGCTACACAAATGATCATAAAACTTGTGTTGTAAAGGAAAGAGAGGCTCTATTCATATTGAAATATGATGCAATAGACTTCATTCTAATGTAAATACTGATGGCAAGGTGAGGGGATCATCCCTCACAGGATTACTAGCTGAAATGCTGGCAACTTCCTTCCTCCTTTGGATCTACAGTACTGGACAACATAATTCTGGATGGAATTACTGCTACTAGGAGATCAATAAATTTTGGCCTGATGCCAGATCTAAAATGAAGCTCTGAGAATGTTGATCTTCAAGCCTAAGGTGATAGGAATAAACCTTCACCAATTCTACAGCTGAAATACTAAAGACAACCTCCACCTTCCAAAATGATCTTCAGAAATATACAATTTCTGAATATGGATGTTCTACAGAAAGTAGGAAAATATATATGGCACCAATGCCTGATGTAGAATGAAGTACAACCCTCTCTCCAGAGCTACTCAAAGAAAGAGGTGGGATTCCCAACCAGGAACACCCTGTGCTAAACAACACTTGCAATCTTTGCTAAACAGCCCAAGAAATCAATGGAATGTCACATGACAATTCCAGATCTAAACAGACCTCAAAATCAATAATCAATAGTCTGCCTTCATTTTCCCTTCATATCCTTTATATATTTTATGAGCCTTCCCATGATTTGGCCCTCATCTAAACTGCGTTGTGTGTGTGGACATGATCCTCCATGTTTGACTGCGTTGTCTCTCAAAGTCATCCATCATGTCTAGGTGCAATGTATGCCCTCTCCATCATGTGTGCCTTAATTTCACAACTTCCTCCATCACTTCTATTGGGTATGTGTTATATTCTTTCCAAGACTAGTCACGTGTAGGGGGTGTCACAGAGGGGGCGGCAGCTGCCCCTGTACGTTGTGTCGGGCATACCTGCCCATAGTTTTGTGCATGGGTTTGCACATGGTTTTGGGGCATGATGATTTTTAGCCCCTGGTATTTTGTAGATTCGATGAAGGGAACTGCGGTTATGTTCTAATCCAGGGTTAATGGATTGGGGTTTATGTATGCTTCGGCATGTATATATACGTGTTGTAACACTAAAAGGAATATAATGAAAATCAAGTTGGTCGTCCCGATTTTGGATCCAGGGGAAAATCTCTATGTATATCTCTTTTATGTTTTATGCTCTCGCTATTGTTTATTTTATATTTTTAAGATTCGTTTGCAAATAATTTTTGTACAGGGTTAAAACCTACATTTGGTATCGGAGTTGTTTCGGCTTCAAGGGGATGCCTTTGCTGTTGAGGGGTTTTTTTCTCGGACCTAAGGTAGACCCTGTTCAATGGGAGAACTGCGGGATCGATTCTTGCGGTGAAAGAAGCTGGCGAGCAGTGGAAAGATAGAGATTGAGAAATTTAATGGTCAAATTTTTGAGTTGTGGAAGCTCGAGATGGAGGATCTGCTGGTGGATAAAGACTAGTGGATCGCGGTAGCTCTAGGTACCAAACCAACGGAAATGTCAAATGAAGACCGGAAAAAGTTGGATCGGAAGGCGAAGAGCACAATACGGTTGTGTGTCTTAGATTCAGTATTGTTGTATGTATTTGGGGAAGCTACGACGAAGAATTTTTGGGACAAACTTGGGAATTTGTACCAATCTAAGTCTCTGGTGAATAAATTGTTCCTGCAGAAAAAGTTGTATAACCTGAGGATGAAGGATGGAGACTCGGTGACAGATCATCTGAATGCCTTCAATACTGCAGTAAGTCAGCTATCATCTATTGATATTAAAATCTCAGATGAATATAAGTGCATCAGTTTGTTGTGTTCTCTACCAAACTCATGGGGCAGTCTGGTTATTGCAATAGGTAGTAATAAAACTACCTTGAATTTTGATGACATTGTCTCAGCCTTGCTGTCGGAGGAAATGAGACGAAGAAATATGGAGGGTCAGAATGGAGATGCCTTATCTATATGAGGAAGGTCCCAAAATAGAAACAAGAATAAGGTTTCAAGTGGGAGATCTAAATCTCCTAGAAAGTTTGTAAAGGTGTGTTGGAAATGCGGAAAGGGAGGGCACTACAAAAAGGACTGCAGATCTAAAGCTCCTAAGAAAGGAAAGGGATTTGATGATGCTCCTTTTGTAGAGGCAAAAACCACCTCAAATGAAGGTGGGGATGTGTATTTGGCTTCTTCTTCAAATACACATGTAGAACATGAGTCATGGTTGATTGACTCGGGTGCATCCTTTCACTTCACTCCCCATAGGGAGTGGTTCTGCGAGTATGAGAAATATTATGGCGGTGATGTATTCTTAGGGGATGATAGGAAGGCCAGAATCATCAGACGTGGAAAATTCAAGTTGAAGCTGCAAGGTGGAAGGATTAGAACACTTCCTGGTGTTCTGCACATTCCTGTGTTGGCTAGAAATATGATTTATGTAAGCAAGATGGATGATGCAAGTGTAAAAACAATGTTTGAGAAAGATACCTGTAAGATGGTTCGGGGAGCACTGGTATTAATGCAGGGAGTTCGGATTGGAACTCTATACAAGCTTCAAGGCAGCACTGTTATTGATGGGTGCAACAGTTCTGTGGTTCCCGAAAGTGGAGCGGAAAGCCTAGCGGTCTCTGGAGAAAATACCATGCTATGTTGTCAAAGGCTTGGACATATTGGAGACAAGGGCCTTCGAATACTGCATCGAAATGGTATCATAGAAGGCATGTCTAATAGCTCTCTGGATTTCGATTTCTATGAACATTGTGTATATGGGAAGTAGAATCAGGTGATTTTTCCTTCTGGTGCTAAGAGGGAAAACAAGATATTAGAGCTTGTGCATAGTGATGTGTTTGGAATTGTGTCAGTTCCATCACTGGGTAAGTCTGTGTACTATGTCTCATTCATAGATGAATTCTCAAGGAATATATGGATATATTTCTTGAGGAAGAAATCTGAAGTCTTTGACAAATTTAAAGAATTTAAGGCTCTGGTGGAAAACCAGACAGGGAAGAAGATAAAGGTGCTGAGGACAGATAATGGTGGGGAGTTCTACAAGAAGGAATTTGAAGAGTTCTGTAAGAAGTGCGGTATATCATGGCAGAAGAATACTCCATACACACCTCAACAAAATGGAGTTGCAGAAAGAATGAATAGAACGGTGATGGAAAAGGCAAGAACCATGCTCAATGGTACCGGGTTAGGATAATAATTCTGGGCAGAGGTAGTGGAGACCGCATGTTACTTGGTTAACAGATCACCTTCATCAGCATTGGAGGATAAGACTCCACATGAGATATGGACTGGTAAGAAACCCTCTCTTTCACATCTGAGGGTATTTGGATGTGATGCATATGTACATGTTCCAAAGGAGAAAAGGACCAAGTTGGATAATAAATCTAAAAGGTGCATATTTATTGGGTATAAGGATGGTTTAAAGGGTTACAAGCTTTGGAACCCAGAAACAAGGAAGGTTGTGTATGTTGGGGTTCCCATGTTTTGTCCAGATTGGCAAGACCGAAAGATGAGACAACATCAAACCACTTTCAGACCTCAGGATCTAGCCCTCCTGGGTCCAGAGAGGGATCTCTCTATGATATGTCAAAGATATATGACTTTGAAGCTCAAAGGTTTAAGATATTAGGCTAGTTATAAGGCTTGGAGTTTGTTTGTTTGATTGCTTGTTTGGTTGCTGGTTATCAGGAAAGAAGGGTCCAATATAAGACAAGGATGAGAAAAGAGGATTTTAGGCAGGGGTGAAGTATTCCAAGGAACATTCAAGACCATTGGGCAATGGATTCAGGAAAGGGTTTACTTGCTAATCAATGTGCAGGCTTTCAGTTGGGCTATTCATCTAAAACATTGGATCTTAAAGATGATAGTGTGGTATGGAATGGTAGGGGAGGAGGAACAATAAAGGTTTATAACACAAAGTTAAAGACCTGAGATCAGAGAGAGACTTTGAACTCTCAATGCTTCAGCCTCCAGCTTGAGGGATCTTAGAAAGGCCAGCTGGTCGCACAAGGATCCTAGTGGAAAAGGCTAACTCTAATCCCTAGTGTTCCCAAATCTTCCAGCTAAATCCTAACAAGAACATCTAAGAACAGATTCATTTAATTCATACATCAGCTAGCAGGCAATAACATCCACTACACTGGTTAAATTAACTGAAATCAACTCTTAGATAACACATTTAGTAGAAAACATCAAAGGCAAGGAGAGCAGAAACATAGGGTACCTAACAAGGGTAAATCCTATGCCAGATTTCTGATGCAAGCCAGTAGAAATGAAATGAAACGGAATGCAAGTTAAACACAAATACAGAGATAGAAAAAAATCACCGCTGCTTTAGATCAGGATCCAAAGAAATGTGCTTGTCATATTAAAAAGCAACACCAGTCTAGTACAACATTGCCAATAGCTGAATACTCAGTCAGAAAACATCTTCCTCAGCCTATCTTACAACTTTACACAGAGACTACGTTTCAAAGGAAACAGCTTGCAATTCTCTGATAACTAATCAACAACCATTACAATGAGTTCCTTCACGAATTTATAGCTCAAGTGGAGTAGAGAAAGTAGGTGAAAACTAAATGCAGCATTAAAACTCAGGAAAGGAAGAGGGTCGAGGCCCATTCTATTTAAATTCTGTGCATTTATCCATGGCACTCTTTGGGTGAAAGAGTGGTCTTCTCCAGGCTTTCATTTACTCTGGTATGTCTCTGATATACTTTGGCTGTAGTACTCTATAGTACTTCTAGTGAATAAACAAAAAGTAAATAAATGATGCTAGGGTCTTCCATACTGTGAATCAAATGCTCTGATAGCATCAGGATTGTTGTCAGGGAGGAAGCTTCACTTGGACACAATGTAGACTGAAACAACAATGCGTACCGTGCCCTTGCTCAGGAAAAACATTAGGCTGATTTGAAAACCATGCCACCATTATTTCCGTGTATTGGACTTTCTGGTTGATCCTCGTGGTCTTCAATTCTGGTACCTTGCCTTTTAAACACTGGATTAAGGCTTAAGATCTTCAACAATGTGCTTTAGACCTTTAATTCCCTCACTGATTACTCTTTGCTGCTTCAAACTGTCTCTGTCAGCGAAAAACTGAGCTTTAATGGTGCCAGATAGGTTTTGCAGAGTTCGAACTCTGTCCTTTAATGAAATTTATGTTGCAGACACCTTTCTGGACATTTTCCTGTAATACCAGGCTCTGAATTTAGCTTTTTCTGCGCACTGTGCCATTACAATAGTGCATACGGATCATGGCGGTTATCCACTTGTCTGTAACCCTAAAAAACATGAAAAAACGTTAAGAAAAACATGCATGGGGAGGGTGGCATGGATGACTGCAACGAATGGCGACGTGGCATGATGAATGTAGAGGATTTCGTGGAAGAACACGGTGGATCAGAGGGATATGCTCTGGAGGCCGACGAGGTGGAAAATTTTAACATAAAAAATTAAAATGTGACCCTTGAATGAATTATAAATGGGGATGGACGAAAAAGTGACAAACACACGTGGGATGGGTGACGTGGCAGTACGGGGTTAATTGGCAGGTATGCATTTAATCTGGGCCGTCCAATTTCTGGCGGAGATCGACGGTGGAAAACATGTCGGAGGGTGATGGACAGTGTGCCAGGGGTACGGCTGCCTTGGGTTATCCCCCGTGCAACTTTGCGGAGCGATGACCATTGGATGAAGGGCTTTAGATCGAACGGTTGACATGCATATCGCGCCGGGTCAAATGCCGAACAATAACGCGCGATGGGGGGGTGGTTTTGAAATAATGACGGAGCCACGTGTCAGGCAGTGAGAGGAATCTCTCTGAAAATAAAAATACCACCCGACATCCGAAGGCGGTGCGATGTAAACCACCGGTTTTTGAACAGTGACCATGGCGCGTTGGGGCCACCGGGGCGGAGGGAATATGGACCGTCGGATTTGCGGGTTGAACAGACAGTTGCGATGTGATCGAGGTGGTGAACGGGTTGGGCCACGGGCGCTGTGGAGCTTGCGATGACCGTCCGATCTGTAGAGATCGACGGTTTAAAATGTGCCCAATATTCAACTGAGGTAAGTGCCTTTTACCTTGGTGCCTGGTCTCGGCACTAGGTCACATGGAGGGGAAAGGTGCAGGGGTTTGGCCGAAAGGGGCTAGCCCCACATATATGGAGAATATGGTTTTTGGGCCATTTTTAATGCAATTTGAGGCTAGAGGGGGGAAATGATAGAAGAAAAAGGGGCTACTTAAACCAAACAAGGGGTGGGTGCAGGATGTAAAGGGGATTTCGGGAGGATTTAGGGGATCAGAGGGGAAAATGACAAGGGGAAAACAAAGGTTAAAACGGGGCATTTTGCAGGGATACCAGGGATAAATGTAGGCCTTTTGGAGCACAACTTTTTGCAATCAGAGAGGCTTTATAATGTCAATCAGCAGAGGGGATTTATCAAAAGGAAAAATGCACAAGGAGGCTTCAAGGATGATGTGTTTCAGAGGAAATGCATTCCTTGAAGGCTCAAAAACCTTTTAGCCCCTTGTTTTCTTGTCAAAAATTTATAGGGGGATAACAGTGTACAGCCGAGATGTGGTGTTTAGAGAGGTGAAAGATGTTGTTAAACATGAATTCCTACCAAAGAAACCTGAGAAGATAGATTTTGAGCTAAAGGAGGATGAATCAGACTCTGCAACAGAAGAAGACTCAGAAGAGGAAGAGCCACAAACTCTAGCTGTGAGAAGATTAGTTCGGGAAAGAAGACAACCAAAAAGGTATAGTTCATCTACTTTTTGTTCAAGTTTTTCCTTAACTATAACTGATGATGATCCCAGAACTGTCAGGGAGGCAGTAGATTCAGAGGATGGAAAACTCTAGAAGGAGGCCATGGTTGATGAAATGGCATCCTTGCACAAAAATGAGGCATGGGATCTGGTGGAGTTGTCGGCTAGAAGGAAGCCCATCGAGAGCAAATGGGTGTTTAAGAAGAAGATGAATGTAGAAGGCAAGGTGGAGAAATATAAAGCTCGATTAGTAGCAAAAGGTTATTCCCAAGTGTCGAGAATTGATTTTGGTGATATTTTTTCTCCTGTTGCCAAAGTCACTTCTATTAGATTACTTTTATTTGTTTCTGCTGCATTTGATTTTGGGGTAGAACAGATGGATGTGAAGACAACATTTCTTCACGGGGATCTGGAATAGGAGAACTACATGAAACAACCTGAAGGCTTTATGGTGAAGGGGAAGAAAGAACTGGTACGCAGGTTAAATAAGTCTCTATATGGGTTAAAACAGTCACCAAGGATGTGGTATCAGAAATTTGATACCTATATACAGGGACTTGGCTTCACCAGAAGCAAGGTGGATCACTGTGTTTATTTTAAATTAATTGGTGACCGTGTTATTTATTTGGTCTTAAATGTGGATGATATGTTGTTGATTGGAAATGACAAAGAAATTATCCAAGATTTGAAGACCCAACTATTCTCCAAATTCGACATGAAGGATCTTGGTGCTGTAAACTATATTTTGGGCATGGAAATTAAGAGAGATCGGGCAAAGAGGAAGCTCTGGTTAAACCAGAGGAAGTATGTTGAGACTATATTGCAGAGGCTCAATATGCAGGATAGTAAATTGGTGAATGTTCCGATTCCTGTAGGTGTAAAGTTGTATGTTGAACAATGTCCCAAGGCACAAGAAGAAGAGGAGGATATGTCTCGTGTTCCATATGCAAGTGCAGTGGGTAGCCTGATGTATGCAATGCTATGTACTAGACCAGACATTGCACATGCAGTGGGAGTATTGAGCAGGTTTATGTCAAACCCAGGGAAGGAGCATTAGACAGCTGTGAAGTGGGTTTTTAGATATTTACGTGGCACTAGTGATTATGTCTTGTGCTACCAGGGAAGACCAGGATTGGACAGAATTTTGGACATCCATGGTTTTGTTGATGTATACTGGGCTGGAGATCTGGAAAAACGAATATCTACAAGTGGGTATGTGTTTAGCCTATTTGGAGGTGTAGTCAGCTGGATGAGTAAAAGAGAGTTTGTAGTGGCTCTTTCAACTACAGAGGCAGAATACATGGCAGCCACTCATGCAAGCAAGGAACCAGTTTGGTTGCAGAGATTGTGTTCAAGTATGGGGTTGGTGCATCAAGCTATAAGGATAGACTGTGATATCCAAAGTGCAATTTTCTTGGCCAAGAACCTGCTAGTTATCAGGCTTTTCATGGCTTTTGACCATGTATTTCATATGAGTTTCCCTATATAGTATTCTTGGTTGACTAAATACTTGTATGGTAGCATAGGTCATGTCCATTTGGAGGGTGCCTTGAAGTTTGGCTCCCCATGCACGTGATAGAAGCATGCCATAATTAGGGGGAATGTCAGCCACTACAATATCCATGACTAGGCTTTTGCTGATATTTGTGCTAGAGTAACACAGAGATCTTTGATTAGGCCTAGAAATTTAACTCTAGTGGAGTCAAAAGAGTACAAGTCTTTGTTTGGTCTAGTTATCTCAAGGCCAAGTCTCTCCATAACTACCTTTGGCATGAGGTTATGAGAAGCTCCTGAATCTAACATGGCATTATGGAGGATTTTATCATGGATATTCAAACTGACATAAAATGGAGGGACACCTCTTTCTTGGAATCTACCTTCTACTTCAGGTCTAAACAAAAGCTCAGGTTTCTCATAATTCAAGTTTATAGTATCAACATTTTCTCCTATGTTTAAAGCTTTCAAAACTTGGGATCTATATACATCTTGGCCTACCAATTCAGTAAGAGTTATGGAGATTTTTATCTTGGCCATTTCATTCTCAATACTAAATGGTGTGTGTGTATTTTGCAGATTTGCATCAGTTTTATCAGATACTCTTTTTGCAGCAATTTCATATTGCTGATTTGTATTGGGGATTTCAGTAAAATCAGTTTTTTAGGGCTACTAGTTGATTTACTAGTGATGCTTTCTAGACTGTTTTTGTTTTTATTTTTATTAAAACTTTTAACCACATTGTTTGAACTTTCTGCTGCATTTTTAGGATCACTTTCAGGGGTCATCCTAGAAAACATTTCAGGGTTCTTTCTCTTGCGAATATCTTGATTTTTCTTTCTTCTGAGCTCATACTTCCTATGCACTTCCATGATGGCATTTTCGAACCCTTTTTTATAGTCCTTGGATTCTTGGCATTCTTCTTTAATTGGGGAAAGTATGCCTTGTTCTTCCTGAATGAGGAAAACAATATCCTCATTATTAACTCCCATTTTATTGATTTGACTTTGTTCTGGCTCTTCAATCACCCCCTCATCCTTGTCAGCATATTTTTCTTGGAAAGGAGGCCTGATTTTTTGCTCAGGCCCTCTTTTTCTTATTTGAGGGGGGTTTCTCCTAAAGTTTTGGTTTTGGTTCTGGTTTCTATTTTGAGGAGCTGCTTGGTTTTCTCTAGGGAAAGCTATCTCATTTAAGTTTATTCTCTCCATCATCCTCTCCATGGTTCTAAAAAGGTTATCAATATTAGTATCAGATGTGGAGGCTACAGCCTCTTCCCTATATGTGACTCTCTTTTCATTTTTCATTCTAGCCCTCTTGGCAATTAGATTTGCCTCTACACTTACTGCACCTCTCTGCATGTCTTCTAATGTAGGAGGGTCTCTTTCTCTTAGTTGATAAGCCATCTCTGGGTCAAAACTATCTGGAAATTTCATTAGGGCTAAGCCCCGTGGAGGTTTCATGTGAGGAGGGAGGGAATTGTATACACTATTGAACCGAGTGCAGTAATCTTGAACACTCTCTCCAATGTTTCTCTTAATGTTTTCATATTCTGACAAGACTTGGAGAGGATTTTTCGTGACTTCCCATTTATTTAGGAAGAGTTGATGAAAAGTAGGGAGGTCATGTATACTATTAGGGGTCAAGTTTTTAAACCATTTTCTTGCCTCTCCCCCTAAGCTTTGGGAAAAAATTCTTATTTTTATAGTTTCATCATCTATCTCTTGTCTATAAAAAGAGTCATCCATTCTATCCACATGTTGTTGAGCGGTTGTAGAACCACTTGCATCAAATAAGGGTATTTTGGACAGATAGTCTTATGGTAGAGGTACTAAAGGCAATGGTAATACTAACGGGGCATACCAGGTTGCCATGATTGCTAGTTGGGGAAAAAGGGGGGGTTAAAAAGTGGAGGGTTGAATGGAGGAAGCTGAACAGTGGGTTTATGAATGGGGGTAGAGGTTTGCACAACAACACTCTGCTGTAAGATGGATGGGTCTATGACTATCTGGGTTATCCAACTCTGGGATTTAGTGTTGAATAAGATTTGCTCACAGTGTGAGTCAAATTAGATATCCTACAAGTTTTTAAGGTTTTCAGGTAAGGAACCTGCCTTATTAATAGGTCTGCTAACAATTGAATTCTCAGGTCTATGAGTTTTCCACAAGATTTTCTCTGGATTGTCAACTATTGTAGGAGGGTTTGGGTTAGGATGGGATATGGTACAAATTCTTCTACAATCTAGAACTTAGATCCAAGGCACAGAGAGACTAAAAGTTTTTATAATAGCTGAAAACAAGACCAACCTGTGACAGAGATACTTAATCCACAAAGTATTTTGACTGGGTTTCTTTTGAGTTTTGATACTGTCAGGATTTCTCAATAATTTCCCAATGGAGTGTGTAGGCTTACTGAAAACCAATGGAGTCACCAGGTGGATGATTTCAACTTTCTTGAGGTTGGTTGTTGTCCACCATCAACAACCAGATACTAGTCTTGGCTAATACTTGAGTCATATAATATTTGAGTGGGGTTTTTGAGTTCTTGAGGAAATATTAATATTTTTTAATAACTCAGGTTTTCCCCAGTATGGTCGCCATTATGTTGGCTCCTTGTAATTTGAAATATTGGCAAGAACAAGTAGCAGGGAACCACATCAAACCACTTTGGAATCTAGGACCTAGACTTCCTGGGCTCAGAGAGGGCTCTCTCTATGTTTAGGTTTAACTGATTTATCTTTATGATTATATTCTTCTATTTTTAGGATAGTTATGAAGTTTTCGGTTGTTTGTTTTGTTTGGTTGATTGTCAGGTTGAATAGATAGAGTGTGGGAAGCTTAATCCATTGGGCTATGGAGTCATAAAAGGTTTAAATTGTACATGAACTCTTCTAGGGTTTTCATAGGGAAAGATAACTATATCAAATGGATCTTCTTAGGTAAGATGAATATGAGATGACAAAAAAATTGTGAAATCGGTAAAAATAAAGGGAAATTAAGAATACTTTAAATATACTTCAACAAGAAAGCCTTTAAGATAACAATTTGGTAAAACTAAAGAGCATAACACCTCTGAATTATTTAGTTAAACTTTACTAAGAAAGCCTCAAGACAAAAATCCAGTACTACTAAAGAGCATTTAAGAATTATTTAGTTGTACTTTCAGATTAATAAAAAATTCAAGATAATGGTTCAGTGAAATTAAAGAGCAGAACACCTCTGAATTCTTTAACTAAACTTCAAACAAGGCCTTTAAGATAACAATTTTAAGAGAAACTAAAGAGAAGAACACCTCTGAATTCTTTAGTTAAACCTTACTAAGAAAACATCAAGACAACAATCCAGTAATACTAAAGAGTAGTTAATAATTCTTTAGTTATACTTTTAGAGGAAAACATAAAGATAATAGTAACAGACAGAGTTAAGGTGCCTAAAAAACATATCTCAATCTAAAATTTCTATTTTATTATCAGAAAAATTGATGTACAATCTGGAAAAAAGAGGAGAAACATTAACAAAAGAGGGATAACGTCACCATTAACATAGCTCAAGAATCCTGTGAACGTGCTTGTATTACTGTTGTGTAGCTCAAAAACAATTACAATGTTCTAGTGCAATAATCTTTGCAACTCAGAGTCTGATCAAAATCCAACCGAGCAACCAACAATGATAATGAACAATACATGCAGTATTTAACTACAAGTGGGGAGGTTTCCCTAATATAGGGTGACATATTTGTATCTACTATAGAGTAAATGAAGTTTTGACATTGTTGGGAAAAATACTGAGAGGGGGGGCGGGGGGGGGGTGAATCAGTATTTAGAGCTGACTGAAAAATTTTACTTTTTCTTTCTTCTTAAAAACCATATGCTACTTTAGTGAACCCAACTCGCATATACACGCGGATATCCTTAAGAAAACATGCGTATGTCCAGAGATCTTATTATGCATTTAATTCTTTACTTAGATCATTGCATCATTCATTCATCAGATGTTTAGTAAGCAGTAAGCATGTGTTGTAATAACAGAATAAACCATCACACATGAACACAAATTTTTAAGGTGGAAACCCACTTCGGGAGAAAACCACCACTGCTGTCGTCTTTGTCTTCAATATTTATTATAAAGAAAACTTCTTACAACTTTGTACTGGCGCAAACTCATACTAGCACGCAGGCACCCACCTGCAGAAGGCTACAACCTTCTCTCGTTCTCCAGCCTCTCCTGGAAGGGAGCTACTACCCCCTGCTCTCGTTTACCAGCCTCTCCTGGAAGGGAGCTACTACCCCCTGCTCTCATTTACCAGCTACCACTGGAAGGGAGCTACAACCCCCTCATTGAAGGATTCGACCCTCAGCACCACTGCAGACCATGTTTCATTAATTTTCATACTGGATCCATCAGCTTCCACACAACATACCTTGTAGGCCACTTTTCATCAGATTTTCAGACTGGACCCACTCCACACATTTAAGCTTAACATACATCAAATTGAAACTTATAACCCCATCAATTCGTTCATTGCATCATCAACCAATCAACCAACAACTTGATCAATATAATCAGCAGCATAATCAACATTCAAACAACCCAGATCTGTATGAATACATCATTAACAGATAGCAGTAAAACAACAAAACAGATCAAACATTTCATTCCACATACTTCAGCAAAACCCTATATGCGCTTTTACTTCACTGAACCTGCGAATATACGCGCTTTCACAGAAACAAACTGGCATATACATCTGCACTTATTTTAGGACTGACCTCATATTCCATACGTGCTTTTGCTGAATCCAACCCGCGTATATACGCACTTTCTCTGCCACAAACCTGTGTATAGATCTGCAAACATTATAGGCTTGTGCAACTCTTCAGAACAGATAAATAGCTCAGATCTTACCCTTTACTTCAGCAAATATTTTCCAGATCATAGATCTAAACATTCCATAAATAGATCTAGAAGATACATAGTCATTTCAGATCTAGAGATCCCTCTTCATCATTTTCTTCATAGGTGCATTATTAATTTAGATCAATCAATAAACTGTTACCCATTCCATGCAAATATACTTCAGAGTGAAGTATTCATTAAAACCCAGACCTATGCACACACACTTGCACTACGATCTTCTTCTCCTTATATAGATTTAGCCTTTATCTATACCATGAGTCAAAACCATTTAACCGCTAATGGTATTCCTGGACGGGATCAAATAGATAATCCAGTGCTCAATACTGTGGGCCAATACCATGGTAAAATCCCCTGGTTTTATAAATTTAGAGCGCAAATATGCATACGCTACTTGGTACATACTTTTCCACGTACATACGCTACATTTCCTTTACAAAACCGCGTATGCTTTGTGACATGCCTTATTCATCATTACTCTGGTACTTACTGGAATCTCTTTCTTCTGCTACTTCTGAATTGATCTGTAGATGAATCATTAACAAATAGGTTGCTATCAAAGACAACTCATCAAGTCAATTTCCATCAAGGACAAATTCATCAAGTAGGTTTCCATCAAGGACAACACATTGCATCATATTGCCAACAATCTCCCCCTTTGGACTTGATGGCAACCATGATGGTGTTTGATCACCCCAACAGATAGATACATTGATTATAACCACTATTCAAACACCATGATACTCTCCCCCTTTGACATCAAGGGTGAAGGTAAGATCAAAACCAAAACAAGGTTTTTCTTCTCTTGTAGAAAGAAGAGCTCTATAGATCTGATGTGCACTGAAGTTACCATGCTCCCCCTAAGTTCATGCTAAATCTTCAAACATATTTTTCAATGAAGTACATAACTCTATAACCTTTCCTATCACCAAGGACTCATACTTACATCAATGATCCGACAAAGTGGATTTACATATGAGACTCAAGTACCCAACCAAGTGGGTTTACACATTTTGACTCAACTACCCAACCAAGTGGGTTTACAAATTTGAAGAAGTCCTTACATGACTGAATATAACAATTTACATCATAGGTCTCAACATAACCTTTTCATCAAATTAAAAATATGACCAATACCAAAGACCTCAAGAGAGAGATCATATTTCAGAACCATCATAATGCCAACAATGCATTACTCTCAGCAAGGCTAATGCTCCCCCTGAATCTGTGCTCCTGTTCTTGAGCCATCTCACTGTTTTCTTTAATATAAAAACATACGCTTTTGTCTCCATTGGAACTCACGTGTATATGCGGCTTTAGTTCATGAAATCTGCGTATGGAAAGTGAAGTACAGAAAAATTCACAACTTCATCTCCCCCTGAACTTATGCCACCTGTACCTATCTTCTTCACATCAGATGCACTGTTAGAAATAAACATATCCAGAATTACCAAACCAACCATGGGAATCACCATACATTGATCCCCCTGTGATGATACATTACTGAATCCTATAATGTATCTCACATCACCCCTGTAGTCTTTATGAGAAGTAAGCTTTAGAAGCGGATGACTGCAGTAGGGTCAATATTCCCTACGTTTTTGACCGGTCCTCCTTCTTTTTCCATCTTTTCTTGAAATTTCTTATAGTGTGCTTAAAATTATCCAATTTCTCAAATCTATTCATCCTGCATTCTTTTTCTACATGTCCAAACTTGTTACAAGCATAAAATCTTGTGTGACCGGAAAAGTAAGAATAGGAATCATAATGTTTTTTTCTATTCTTTCTTTTATTGCAATCAGCTGCTTTATGACCAAAATTGCTGCATGAAAAACAATATCCCTTAAAGAAACCTGAGTACCTTTCTATGTAGAATCTGTTTGTTTGTGACTGAAACAATCTTCTTCTGCAATTGGCTGCAACATGCCCACAATTATGACATTTAAAGCATTCAACATTATTGATCAAATGAGGGAATGATTTCTTTTGAGAGTTCATGATTGTCGGTTGGCCTTTTGTTTCTTTCAACACTTTAGGTTTTGCATTGATATCCTTTGAATCTTTAGCACTTTCTTGTGAACTAGATTCTCCTTTAACCGTTTCATGAAAACCAAGACCAAATTTAATAGAAGGAGACCTTTGAATACTAAGAATATTGTCCAGAATCTTAGTACTATCTTGAAACCTCAAGAGTTTATCTTTTTCTTCTAATTTACCTTTTAAAATGTTTACCTCAACCTCTAATCTTTCGCATTGCTTCTTCATACTTTCTTCGACCCTTCTTCCTTCTTCTACTTGATCATTCAATTTTAAAATCTCTTCCTTCAACCCATTTTCTTGTTCTTCAAATGTTTGTAGAAGTTCTTCATTCTTCTTATTTGATTTTTCGAGATCTGCTTTCAGAGAGATGATTTCTGCTTCAAGTCTTTCACTGTGATTGGTTACTTCATCGTACAACCTTTGATACTTGTTTATCTATCCATTAATTCTAGAGATCATATCTTTGTAGAAAGATTCTCTCTCATTAAATAATCTTTGTCGATCTTCAACTTTAATCTTGAGAACTTCTTCTAGGTCCATAACATTACTTTCACTATCTTCACCATTGCATGCACAAGAAATTGAATCACAAGAACAACAATTAATGCCTATATCATCTTCTTCATTTTCTGCTGCACATGTTTTCTGAGATATCTCCTCTCTTTGATTAGCCTTCTTCTTTTGCTTCCTTGCCATGAGCACTTGCAGATATTGGTCAGAATCCTCATTTGACACTTCATCATTATCTTCATTTGTATAATAACTCTTTCCCTTTTCAAATTTTTTCCCTTTATCATGATTTTCTTCAGAAGGACATTTAGCAGCATAATGACCAACTCTCTCCACAAGAAAAACACTTGAAGGGAAGCTTAACTCTGAATCTTCCAGTACCTAGTTGGAGTCTTTTCACAAAATTTTCTTCTTCTTCTTATGATACATAACTTGATTCCTTGACAACTTCCTTTTCTTTTCCTTTTGCACATGCCTTAAAGGCAACTTCTCTGATTTGAGAGGGACCTTCTTTTCCAATTTCAAAAGTAGTCAGGATACCATGTAGTTGAAAAATAGTAAGAGTTTGTAGATCTTGCCTTTCTTCAATAGTTGATACTTTTGAGTCAAATTTTGAAGTCAAAGATCTTAAGACTTTTTCCACCAGAGTAGTATCAGTTATGGTTTCACCCAAATTTCTCATACAATTTAAAATATCATCTAGACGTAAAAATAAACTGGCAATACTCTCATCACTATGCATCCTTAAATTTTCATATTCAATTCTGAGAGTTTGGAGTTTTGCACTTTTTACCTTTGTATCTCCTTCATAGCTTAGAATGATTTTATCCCATATTTCTTTTGCTGAATTTGGCTGCATCACTTTAACAAGTTCTGATTCAGACATGCTTCCTAATAAAACATTGACTTCTTTGGCATTGATTTCATATTTCTTCCTTTCTGCTGCATCAGTAGGAATAAATGCCGGATAATGATAACCTTCTTCCATGATTTCCCATACTTCTGCACCAAGACTTTGCATATATGATTTTTTTCGTATCTTCCAGAATATCAGATTACTTCCATTGAATAGAGGTGGCCTTAGAGAAAGTACTCCTTCATGACTTCCCATTGCGACGGATCTCCTTCAAGCGATCAAGCTTCTGCAGAAGGACCTGCTCTAATACCAATTGTTGGGAAAAATACTAAGAGGGGGGGGGGGGGTGAATCAGTATTTAGAGCTGACTGAAAATTTTTACTTTTTCTTTCTTCTTAAAAACCATATGCTACCGTAGTGAACCCAACTCGCGTATACACGCGGATATCCTTAAGAAAACATGCGTATGTCCAGAGATATTATTATGCATTTAATTCTTTACTTATATCATTGCATCATTCCTTCATCAGTTGTTTAGTAAGTAGTAAGCATGTGTTGTAATAACAGAATAAACCATCACACATAAGCATCACACATGAACACTAGTTTTTAAGGTGTAGACCTAATTCGGGAGAAAACCACCGCTATTGTCGTCTATGTCTTCAATATTTATTATAAATAAAACTTCTTACAACTTTGTACTAGCGCAGACTCATACCATCACGCAGGCACCCACCTACAGAAGGCTACAACCTTCTCTCATTCTCTAGCCTCTCCTGGAAGGGAGCTACTACCCCCTGCTCTCGTTTACCAGCCTCTCCTGGAAGGGAGATACTACCCCTTGCTCTCGTTTACCAGCTACCACTGGAAGGGAGCTACAACCCCCTCATTGAAGGCTTCGACCCTCAGCACCACTGCGGACCATGTTTCATTAATTTTCATGCTGGATCCATCAGCTTCCACACAACATACCTTGTAGGCCACTTTTCATCAGATTTTCAGACTGGACCCACTCCGCACATTTAAGTTAACATACATCAAACTGAAACTTATAACCCCATCAATTCATTCATTGCATCATCAACCAATCAACCAACAACTTGATCAACATAATCAGCAGTATAATCAACATTCAAACAACCCATATCTGTATGAATACATCATTGATAGATAGAAGTAAAACAACAAAACAGATCAAACATTTCATTCCACATACTTCAGCAAAACCCTATACGCGATTTTACTTCACTAAACCTGTGTATATACGCGCTTTCACAGAAACAAACCGGCGTATACATCTGCACTTATTTTAGGAATGACCTCATATTCCATACGCGATTTTGTTGAATCCAACCCGCGTATATACGTGATTTCTCTGCCACGAACCTGCGTATAGATCTGCAAACATTGTAGGCTTGTGCAACTCTTCAGAACAAATAAATAGCTCAGATCTTACCCTTTACTTCAGCAAATATTTTCCAGATCATAGATCTAAACATTCCATAAATTGATCTAGAAGATACATAGTCATTTCATATCTAGATATCCCTCTTCATCATTTTCTTCATAGGTGCATTATTAATTCAGATCAATCAATAAACTGTTACCCATTCCATGCAAATATACTTCAGAGTGAAGTATTCATTAAAACCCAGACCTATGCACACACACTTGCACTACGATCTTCTTCTCCTTATATAGATTTAGCCTTTATCTATACCATGAGTCAAAACCACTTAACCGCTAATGGTATTCCTGGATGGGATCAAATAGATAATCCAGTGTTCAATACTGTGGGCCAATACCATGGTAAATTCCCCTGGTTTTATAAATTTAGAGCGCAAATAGGAAAATGCTACTTGGTATGTACTTTTCCGCGTACATACGCTACTTTTCCTTTACAAAACCGCGTATGCTTTGTGACATGCCTTATTCATCATTACATTGGTACTTACTGTAATTTATTGCTTCTGCTACTTCTGAACTGATCTGTAGATACATCATTAACAAATAGGTTTCTATCAAAGACAACTCATCAAGCCAGTTTCCATCAAGGACAACTTCATCAAGTAGGTTGCCATCAAGGACAACACATTTCATCATATTTCCAACAGACAATTGAGACCATGCATAGCCCAAGCCAAAATATCACTGACAGACTTTCTGTAATAATAACTCTTAATTTAACTTCTGAGCTAACTTTAAAATATCTTTGACTAATTTTCCTTCAAACATTAATTTTTACAATAAATTTTGAGCTGCTAAAATATCTCTGACTAAAACATTAACTAAGGTAGCTTATATTAAATCAAAATTAGACTGTAGGTGGCCAGTGTGATTCGGGAAGAAGTAAATGCTGAGTGGAATTGTCATTTGGCTTTTTCTTCCTTCCTTGATTTGTTTCTCTGATTTGTCTTTAAACTCTGATTTGTATTTTCCTTAATTCTATTTTCTCACTCTAATTTTTCATCTATTCTTTCTCTTTACTGCCTTTACTATCACTGTCATTTCTTTCTTTACCTCTGTTCTTTGACTATTTTCATCTTCATCCTTGAATGCTCTGTTTTAATTCTTTCACCTGTCTTGATCTTATACCCTTTACTGTCACAGTAAACTCTTATTTTGTCTCACTCTGTCATTTTTCTTTAACTGTGTTTTTTATTTGTCTTCATCTCTATCTACACAACCACTATAAAATCTCTCCTTTCTTCTTGTTAGTCATCAGTAATTTTTACTATATCTAGATGACTAAATATTGGTTATAGATTTCTAAAAACAAGATTCCTGAATATTGTGAGTTTTATAAATCTCACTGCCTTCATTATCCTTATACCAAATTTTTCACTATTCTACCATTTTTCCATTCCATGGTCACCCTGCCACTCCCGAAAAACTCCTTATGGGCTTCTGTTACCCATCTCCATCCTTTTTCCTGCATATAACCTCATCATTCTATTTTTACCTTGCCCATCACTCCACTTCTCATCTAGGGTTACCAATTAGCCTATTCCTTCCCATGTTCACCAGGTTCCTCAAACACTGATGGTCTCAAAACTATCTTTGTAGGATCTTTAGATAAATCAAGTACATTGGATTTTGAATCTTCAATGCACCAATTTGTCAAAAAATCTTTTTTTTTCCACTTGGAGATCCCAAACCGGATTTCAGTCAAAGACCAAGTCAAATTACCCTCCCACTAGGTCATTAGGGTTTCACATGTTGTAAGGTCATGATTGATTTTTTAAGCACTATGTTTTCTATATTAGAAGTTGGCTCAGATGTAAAAGAAGATTGACACATGGTTGTCCAAGAAAGATTAGAAAATCTCCAAAGAAGTATACTTTGTCAAATTCAAGTTTCACAAAAGGTAAATTTTCTTAGTATTTCTGTAGGAGTGTCAAGAGCTAAATCAACAAAATAAATTGATAAGGTAACTGATATATTCCTAAAGGAAGACATCTTGCAGCAAGAAGACATGAAGCACTTTTTCTTAAGGAGAATCAAGGTTTTTAAGCTTGATTGGGCCAGTAGTGTGCCAAGCAGGGATCAAATGCAGTAAATCACATGAAGGAGGCACACCAAGAAAATCAAACATGAAGAGGAGTTTTTCAGAAATTATGGATGAAATAGGGAAAAAGGTGAGGTGAACTGGACAGAAATCAATGAACTTGAAAGGGCTATAGAGAACTTAGAAGACAACACTGATAATTGTTCTCAATCACTTCAAACACCTAGGGTTTTGGGAAAATGGCTAAAGAAGGTGAAAGACATGATTTGAACTCCATGATGACAACAAAGAGATTTTGAAGATGCCACTGTTTGTAAAGATTCCAAAGTTATCCCAAGGAGTTTGTCATGCCAAAAATGGTCAAGAGAGGTAAACTCCATAATGCCAGCAAACAAAAGGATTGTGAAAATAATGTTGGTGTGCAAGCATCCAAATTTTTTCCAAGGTAAAATGTCTCACTGCCTCAAAAGAACAAGAATGTAAAGGATATCAGAAAAAATCTAAGTCAGTATTTTATGGCACCTGCAAATCAGAAGTGGCCAAAAAACAAGATGAAAGGAATTGTTTTAATTCCATGGTATTGGAAAGGGAGTGTTGTGAAGATGTTTCCTTGTATTTCAGTCTCAAAGGTGTCAAAAGAAAACATCTCAAGCCTCCAGCATTAAAAAAGGTCAAGTTGATCATCTTATCAACCTGCATACAAATAGTGAAAAGGATTTGTAAAAAAGGTGAAAGGATTAAGCTGAGTTTCATAAAGAGGATTTCACATCAATTTGAAGAAATTTCTATATGGTTAAATAAAAAATGTGTCAAAATGAACTTTCATGCCTCGAGGAAACAAAAGAGAGTTTGTCTTCTCACTTCAATCACCTACACAATAACAGTGGTCAAAAGGATGAAAAACATGGTGTTGAGCTCAAAGGTGAAAACCAAAAGTGATTATAAGGTTGCTACTGTGAGAACAAATATGTCAATTTTTTAAGGTTAAAGGAAAGCAAGTATCACCAGTCTAGCAACCTACAAAAAAAATCCAAATCAATGTTTTAGCCACCCACAAAAAAATGTCAAAGGAACATTAGTGAAATAAGTGAAAAAGTCTTTAGACATTAGGAAAGAAGGTTTGTAAAGCTAAATTTAAATAATTTTTCTATATAAGGTCATTTTACACCTCAATAACATCAGTGTTGCCTTGCAAAGAATTTAAAATTTCGAAAGAAGGAGAAATTGTGAGTTTCTGAGTCAAGTTCGGGCAAGTTTACCTGGTGCTGTGCGTTCAGGTCGGTGTTGTGCACCTAGAGTCGGGCACTGCACCCCTGGGAGTTTTCCTCGTGCAATTTTCTTCTGCACTGCGCACCTGGAGGTATGCGTTGCATGCCTGGCAATGCACTGCGCATTGGCCCGACAAACTCGATGGGCCTGGAAAAAAGTGTTTGGCGTAGCACGCCTAGCACAACGGGCTGTGCGTTTGCCCGAATTGACTCACCCGTGACCTGTGCATTGCATGTTTGGCCAAGAGGGCCTCCACACCCTGAAGACACTCAACTCAGCTCAAACATTCCTTCTAGCTGCCACCAAAGGTCTTTCAATGAAAACCTAAGTGGTACATGGATGACCTACCTTCCTCTCCCAACATTTTGATGGTTTTTAAAGAAATTAAACCCTAAGGAGACAAGCTAAATGTCATGCTTAAAAATACTGTTTAAGCCTCCTTCATCTACAAACAAGGAAATATTAGTCAAAACAGGGGTAAATTAGGGTGGTTGCAGTGGTTTGAAATTGGTCATCCATCCAAGCTTAATAGCTTTGTCCCTTACATTGCAAATAGTTTGACCTCACATTTCCCTCTTTCATTTTCAATTTGACATAAGTACAAGGTGTGGTAAAGCAGAGTTTTCAAAAATCAACAGGGGGAGGTCAATCAAGTTTTTCCTAGCCTCTCATACAACCTGCTATACCTACACACTATCTCATTTCATTCAATTTCTAAATTTCCCCTTTCATCACCACTCCATTACCCTCTTCCATATCGGTTTCATAAACAGTGCTAGGGTTTCAAAGGCAGAATTGTCAAAATGTCAAGAGAAGGTGACAATGGTAGTGAAGTGGAAGGCCAAGTGCCAAAGAGGCATCAACACAGAGGTGGGAGGATTAACAGGTTTGAACCACTAAACACAATAGAGCTTAATGCATCTACCCTTACCATCTCATGCCTCCAAAATGTAGGCTGCTATCAATTTTGTGAGAAAGTATAGCAGGTGTAGAATCACCCCGAGCTGACTAGGCTCTTCATACTTAACCTACATGAGAAACAATTCAACCATGCAGGGGTAAAATTTGAGCTGTCTTCAGATGCCATTTCTATTGCACTGGGATACCTAGTGTTGGTGAAAAATGGTTCAAACAGGCCAATTTAGACATAAGATACTATGAGCCATTAGTTAAACCCAGATACAAAGACTACAATAAATCTATATTTCCTTTTTCACATTTTCTTGAGAGGTATGCACTGATGATGAGGGTCATTATGAAATACTTCACATGTGAAGGAAAATTCTCCTGGCTTTATTCCTATCACATTCAGTTGATCATGCACTTTACTAGGGTTAAGATGCTGCATCTACCCTACTACCTCTATCGGAGTATTGCCAAAATGTCTTATATTGTACAAAAGAGAGACCATCCACAACATATGCACTCTTTCACCACTCCCTCATAAAAATGGTTGTGATGCATCAATTGCAGCAAAAGGGTATTCCATGGGAGGTTTTCATTTCCCATGAGGTGTTCACCAACACACAACCCCATCTTCATCAAAATGTGCCTTCATAATCTCATCCTCCTGTCCCTACTACTCCATCATCTCCTATTGATCATGTTTCACCATCTACACATATTCCTTCACCTCAAGACAACCCTCCTTCATCACCCTCTCCCAATGCATCAGACAATGAGGGGAGTGACAATGAGAAATCAAGTGACCATGAAGGACTTAAAAGAACTTAGAAGACAACACTGATAATTGTTCTCAAGTACTCCAAACCTTATAAAGATTTGTATTCTTTTGATCCAAATGTTATTATGGAGAGACTAGGACTCGAAATAACCAAACCTTACAAAGAATTGTATTCTTTTGATTCAAGCAGAGTCAAATGTTTGGGTCTAATCAAGGATATGTGTGTCAATTTGGCACAAATACCTACTAAGAGTCTAGTCATGGACATTGTAGTGGTTGACATTACCTCGAAGTATGGCATGCTTTTATCCAGATCATGGGGAGCCAAAATTCAGGGGAACCTCCAAATGGACATGTCCTATGCTATCATCCCAGTCTTTAACCAAACAAGGAGATTGTACCGGGAATCACACATGAAATAGATGGTAAGTAGCCAAGGCAAGCCAAACAACACACGTCTTTATTCCATCCATTCAGACCTTGACTCATTTATCTTGTATAATGAATATGATATTAATGAACAAGTAAATTAAAATGAGAAAGATCTAGGCCTACCAGTGTTGAGCCTTGCAATAGGTATGTATTTACTCTCAAATACTGTCCTTTTTCCTCTTCTTTGTCCATTTTTGGGTCATAATATAATAATATCATGAATGGATTTTGATAAAAGAATGAATGAAATATTTTAACCGTCAAAACTAATTTCCATTGCTTTTATGATGAAAATAACAAATAAAACAATATTTGTTCCCAAAAAGGAGCAGCAAGATCTAACTAAGGGAAAAGAAGGCGCATTAAAGGCGGTTAAAACAGAAGACGAATCAGTGAGAACGACCAACTGTTCAAAGATAGTAATATGTTATGAATACCTCAAGATCCCTTGATCTTGAGGGATCACATTTACCTCCTCCTTTAGCTATAAAGGAACGATAAGAATACGAAGACGAACATCATGATGACATAGGAGAAAGCGGAGAATGTAAATTAGATCGTATCACACATTGTATCATGTCTCTTTCATTTATGTATCATTTGATAATGAACAAAATGCAGTTCTGAAAGACAGAATTGTATTGTAATGACTGCGTTGATTAATATATAGTTTGTGTTGCTGTTCATTTGATTGTTCTGGAGTAACTAAGCAGTGTTTGTTGGCGGCTAAGGGCCCGGTCTCTGGTGAATCTAGTTGTTGTTCTTTTTGCTATACTTTTCCATTTACTGCAAGTATATTATGCTTTTATGCTTTACAGTGAATTACTTTTGATAGTTTAGATTTCTGTATTTATTCCCTTGAGTGCACATTACTAATTTATTAGTTGTTTGATTAAAATAATTGGCTTTGATTACTCCAAGCATAAACTATTATTTCCACTTCTTTCTTTTTGTTCGATAGTTTAGATCCAGCTGAAAGAGCTCAGTTAATGCTTCAGTGCTCTCGGTTGATTTTCATTTTAATTGGTTGAATTAAGAATGAATCACAGTTCTTGGTTATAATACTTAGTGAATCATTTTCTTTTAAGCTTCAGATTTATGATTTCATCTATATTAAAACGATTTCCTTTAGCATTACTCTTTGTATGAACAGCTTGCACATACTGTGTACACACTTGAGATAAAAAGACTTATCGTGGTTGATAATTAATGTGAGGCAATTAGGAGTTCTTAAAGACACCTGTTACCACCCAAAATTTCGGTGCCATTTCCCGGGAGTGTGTTGCTACTCTGAGTAATATCTGATTGATGTTTTTTTTCTGCTGAGGGAGAACTGGGTATTAAAAATGGAAGGTAAGAACATGCATAAAGAATGAGTAAAATGCTCGCTCATCTACCCGCTTTCTAGCAGAATTACGTGAGAATTTAAGGTAGGGATGAATGTTTGTATTACTGCATGAATGAATAAGAGGGAAAGACCTGAAAAAAGATAAAATTCCTCCTTCTAATCCTAAAAAAATTAAGGGACCAGTGACGCTTGGACGATCAACTTTTATCAACGAAATCTTAAGAAAAGTTGAGCCTCAGTCATCTGTAGGACCCTGGATTATTGCTACCAGATGTCCTATTGACTTCCTTCAAGCTGTAGGGCTACCATCTGTAGCTAACATTGAGATTCACAGTAAGACTAAAGGGATTGAACAAAGTTTTCAAGATACTGATAATTCACAATCTCGCCCTTCACAAGAACGAAATTATTGCAACCTCCGTGAAGGAGAAGGAGAAACATGGAGTTTTGAAATTAAATTAGCAGAACCTAGATCTCCTGAAGTAGTGACTGAACAGAGGACACCTAGTATTCCAGATCAAGGTAGTGTTGTTAGAACTATTCCAGCCTCTTGTAAACATCCTAGAAATAATTCTTCAGCTCTGGAGATCCCTGAAGAATACTGGCATATTTTTGACCAAATTGCTAATAACCAACTCAAACATCTACATTATAATACCCTATTGTTGACACAACTGTCAATGCCCCCATGAAGGCTATCCCATTATAGAGTATTCCTACCTTTCATGGGCTAACTTCATAAGATCCTAATGCATTCCTTTTCGAGTTTGATGTTTTATGCAGGGGTTATGATTGCACTACCGACCCGCAGAAGCTAAAGCTATTCCCCTCTACTCTGAAGGGAGAAACACTGTGTTGGTTTATGGGACTTGGTGGAGGTACCATCAATGACTAGGGCCAAATGAAAACATATTTCCTTAAAAAATATCAAGATTATTTCTGAGCTAGAGAATTAAAAGATGAAATTTTTCATATGGTAGCTAAGCCTAGCGAGACTCTGGAAGAATATGTAGAGCGTTTTCAATATAATATGCAAAGATCTCCTTACACAAATCTGCCTGATAATGTTCTAAAAACCACACTGATTAGAGGTATGAAAGACCAATGGGTAGAGACATTAAATATAATGGGGAAAGGTGACATTTATCAAGAAATCTATAACAATATTATAGATTTGTGCATTAAGTGTTCCAGGGGCAGTACAAGGCTGAAACCATCTGGACGTGATGCAAGCCCCAGAGACAACAAAGCCTCAGGACGAAGCATTACACAAAGCGAAATCAACAATCTGCTGGAGGATTTCAAGACTGATATCCTAGGGACCCTGGCGACACAATTGGATGTCATGCAAGCTAAGAAAAAGCAGACTATAGAAGAAAAAAATTGGCTATTTTTTGCCCCTGTTGCAAACAGAACTACAGTCATAAAGAATGCCCCCAAGATACGATATGAACATGTGCCATATGCACTAAAGAGCATGCTATGGAAAGATGCTGATCACTCCCAGGATTGAAAGCAGTTTTCAAGGAAGCAGAAGAAGAAATGGAATCAGTATATCTATTGAACCAGCATCGTCAATGGCAAGCGCATCAGACAGGTATGCCTACTGTGTTAGGGTCCC
Organism: Pinus albicaulis; assembly: GCA_034641835.2. Classification (NCBI taxonomy): domain Eukaryota; kingdom Viridiplantae; phylum Streptophyta; class Pinopsida; order Pinales; family Pinaceae; genus Pinus; species Pinus albicaulis. The sequence goes on from JAXQQM020078347.1 coordinate 28,396, forward strand.
GTGATTTGGCCGATTGGCTATCCAAATGACGATGTAACATCAAACCAAGCTTTGGAGCCCAAGGACCTAGCCTTCCTGGACTCAGAGAGGGCTTTCTCTATAAGTGTAAAAGATGTCGGTGTGTTTACTTGCGATTTCATGATATTAGGCTAGTTATGAAGTGTGTTTTTGGTTTTTTTTTAGTTTTTAAGTTTTTGAGGGATAAAACTGATCAAATACATAAACTGGATAACAAGATGTAGATAAATTGGGCTATGGGGTCAAACAGGTCAAGGAAGCTATGAAGTGCCGATGTAAAGCTGCTGTAGGGCCGATTTGATTCACGGTAGAAGGGATCTCTGGGAAAAATGGATTAAGTGGACAACAAGTTGGTGAAAGACAAGGGATTTCAAGTGTAACTAGTTTATAGCAGACATAAACATGTTATAGCAAGCCATTAATCATGCTAAATGCAACTATGAGCTAATTAAAACATTGAAATCAAACATTCCAGCCATACATAGAGGTATAAGACCCTCTAACTTCGGGAAATGACTATCATACTTTGGGGAAAACACACAATACAAACTAACAACTCATAAACTATGTCGGAACGCCTAAACATAGTCTCTAAGTCATTGGGCACTTTGACAAACCAGATTTCATAGTTTTAGGCAAAGGGCTAGATCGGGACTAGGCCTCCTTGGTTCAACAAGATGATCAACAAATCAGTCAAAGAGAAAGTTTTATGGACAGAACTATGGGCAGCTGATAGGTAGGTAGGGAAAACCATACATCCTACTCAACATACATAGAACTTATGAATAAAACTTAGCAACAATACCTTAAGTTACTAAAGAGCAACTAAGAATTCTTTAGCATAACTAAGGGAGAAGAAAACATCAAGCTATGAAGATTCAGGGATTTTGAGGTGCCTCCATGGGCATATCTCAAAATCAATCTTTACTGATCTATAGCAGCAAGAAAAATGTAGTATGAATGAAAACTAGAAGACAAAACACATCAAGAAACACTATACCATTCTACCATGTCAAGGAATCCATCAACAATCCTTCATCATTCCTCAAAAGCATCCAAGAGGCAGTCCAAAAATCATAACTCAAGTGTATTCTTCAAAGCTCATATGACCAATGTATTAATTCTTCTCTCAAGTTCAGCCTCTCGATTTACAATGAGAACCATGGAATAAATAGGCTTGAGGAAGGAAAACCTCATGGAGCAACTAGCTATCCCATTGGCCAAGTCAAAATATCTAAATTTGTCCTTGAGGCTTTGCAAAGCCCAAGGCACAAAATATCCCATAAAATATCTAAAAAACTGCTAAAAACGGAAATTATATTGACTTTACATCATTTCCCAATGATAAAAATATCTTAACGCACATTTGGGAAAAGCAGATTTTTGAAGTTCAAAAAATACAAAAATACTTCATATTTATGCCTGAAAAAGGTCCCCTGACTTGCTGGATGCAATAGGCAGCCTTCCCGATGTCGAAATGAGGCTCATGAGGGCTTTCTGGAAAGCTCTCTGTGTCTACTTTCCGGCGCAACTAGAACCAACTCAATCCGAGGTCCGGAAGTCATCCAAAACTGTACCTGTGTGAAAAAACCCAGAAAATAGCAGACTGCTGATATGGCGGGCAGAATGTGCAAAATGAGGGTGTTTTTCGCCAATTTGAGGGGGTGAATGATCTTCAAATGCCCTGAAAATCGCTGGATACCTGCTCATGGAATTATGCAATCCATCGGTATCATTCTTTTCCCTTGACGACTCATCAAACTGAAATGGCGAATTTATGAGTTTTTGGCCAAAAACCCAAAACAAGGGTCCATAGAGACATGCTCCGAAGCTGAAGCCAAAATATCAAGGGCTGATATTCTTTTCGCTTCCTTCCGTGCTAGGCGCTTCCCCTTCAACTTCTTCAATTTCTCTTGTGCTACCTTTAATTTTCGCCTGGCAAACTGATTTAGCTTCTGAAAGTGAAGAGTCCTCTTTCTCTGTAGCTCAAGATCCCTATTCGCCCTCTCAAGCTTTGTCTCCAAATGCTGGTTAGCTCTCTCAAGCCATGCTTCTTTTTTTTCCTCAATTTCCTGCTCAAGGAGGGCAGTGAGAGGAAAGGCTTCGAAATGAGCTTGTTCTTCTGCTCTCTGTTTTTCCAAGGCTCTTCTAAGCCCGATGGTCCTAGGCCTCTTCCGCCTAGGCTGGTCTTCCTCCTCTTCATCATCAAACTCGCCAATGAGCTCTTCAATTCTTACTTGCGCCTTTTCTGCCTCCTTTTTATACTTGATCGCCCTTGCCTCATGAATGGCTGCATGATACTTCATTTGTTTGTTTTCAACCTCCAAGAAATGGTTGAAATTCCTCGCCCTTTGAAGATCTTCTTGTAACACCTCAATTTTCCCTTCTTTGTGAATGAGGAGGTTTTCAAGGATGCGGGCCTCGTTATCACTGTCATCGCTTGGGATAGGGATGACAGCTGATTTACCTCCATGCTTGGCACTTTCTCCAACTATGCTTTTGCCTTTGAAAGCTAATCTGGCGCTTTTTCTCCTTAGCAAGCTAGAAGTTGTCCTTTTGGGCAATTTCCTCTTTTTAGGATCAGCTTTGGTCACTGTCAAGGAGGCATCTTCAACTTGCTGTCCTTCCTCAACATCCTGTCCAGTTTGTGGCTCAAAAGGCGCTTCAATTGTTTGCTCAACTTGCTGCTCTTCAATTTCTGTCTGCTGCTGTCCCTCTTCTTGTACCTGCTGCTGTTCATCAACCTGTAGCTGCTGCTGATCTTCAAACTCTAGTTGCTGCTGTTCATCAATCTCCAACTGCTGCTGTCCCTCAATATCTAGCTGCTGCTGTTCACTAATCTCCAACTGCTGCTGTCCCTCAATATCTAGCTGCTGCTGTTCACTGCCTTCTTTTTCTCCCTGTGGTTCACTGCACTCTCCTTCTCCCTATTGACTCGGCTGCCCAGTGGTCATCTTGAGTTTTTTAGGGGTAGGCCTACTAGACAAAGGCACCGGGCGATGGAAAGGATGAGAAGGAGACACATGAACAGGAGGGACAGTGGCGAAATCTGCATGGCTAATGAATGAATCCCATGAAACCCCTTTTTTCTCCAGCTGGTGTAAGAAGATAATCTTGATCAAGGAATGATGAAAGAGAGAAGGGATTTGCTGAGGTGGAGCTTTCTTTTGGACAGTAGAAGCCATTTTCTCAATGCTTTTGGAAAAAAAGTATGGAAGGTTTAGCTGCCTGCTTCTGGTAAAATGCATCAACAAGCGGACATGATAGGCATAAATTTGGTTAAACCTCCCTTCATAAGTGAAATATCTCATTATGGCTTTCATCAGTGGAGCATAACTGTCAAGAAGATAGGAAAAAGGGAAAATAGCAGTGATGGTTTCCCTATGTTCAGGTTTGATGAAAGGTTTATAATCCTCTAGATCAAGATGAGCTTGTTTAAACCACTTTTCACCATGATACGGGATCTTGGTAGCCTTGGATACACACCTTGGGGATATTTTGAAATCAAGACCCGCTAATTGGAAGTGTTTGTCCTTGAATCTCAAAGCGCACAAATGTGTAAGTGGCGAAAAACTCTTGACTTCTTCTATCCTCTGGCAGAAATCAAGACAGCCTACTTCATGGAAATTGAAAAGCACTGATGGGTGAGCATTGATTTTTTCTATGGAGATAGGCTCATATCTCTTATGTGGACCGCTCCTATGATCTCGCTTTGGAGGCATTCTGACTTTGACCAAACTTTGGAAGAGGCAAACTGCCTTCACTGTATGAAAAATGTTCTGCTGGATTGAAACTAGTCACTAGACTGTTTGGACAGTTTAGACAATGTGGTTTGGATGAAATGCAACAATTTTTCTTTGAATAAACCACCTCTGCACTCTTTAAAAAACAACCCTTCACCTCTGGATGCACTTCATCCAGGAAAACTTTCTAATATGGTACCCTGTGTGAAGATGGGACAAAATCCTGTGTCAATTTCCTGTATAGAGTGTTAAGCAATCATAGCCACATCTCTGTCTTCAATGTAAAACTGCAATCATCAACCACCTGTCCTTTAGAAGTAGCCCTATTCACCTTTAGAGTATCTCTGTTAACAATTTCTCTGCCTGATAAAATATGGTTTCTAGAAAAGGCATACCCAAGTTAGGTGTAAAAACAATGCACAGTGCTTTAGGAAACACACCCTTTCACTTGTGAAGTTTAAGAAATCAAACACCACTTTTGTATCTCTGACCCAAAAGTTAAATTCCCATCAACGAACTCTGCCCTTCAGTGTACTGTTCATCCTTAGAATCTCTTTGTCAATCAACTTTTCAAAATGATACAATATGGTGAAAAAAGAGGGCAGACCTAGGTTAGATGAAAAATCAATACACAGTGCTTTATGAAGGACACTTTTTCTTGTGAAGTTAAAAGATCAACCATCACCTGTGTACCTCTGCCTCCAATGTTTAGATTTAACCACCAACAACTCTGTCCTTCAATATGCTGTTCACCTTTGGAAACTCTTTGCCAACAAACTTACAGTAGTGAAAAATACAGTGAAATAGGGGCAGATTGCTAGAAGGGGCTTGTTGTGATAAGTGTTTTGATAACTCTGTTCTTCAGAAATGACCTTCCTCTTGAAAAATATCACAAACAACAGCTCTTCAAAATGACACCATATAGTGAAAGAAAGGCAGAACTAGGTTAGGTGACATATCAGTGCACCATGCTTTTTAGGAAACACACCCTTTGCTTGTGAGTTCAAGAGATCTACCAATACATCTATACCTCTGTCTCCAATGTTAGAGTTCAACCATCAACAACCTCTGCCCCTCAGTGTTCTGTTCACCTTTGAAAATCTTTGTCAACAACTCTTCACAGTAGTGACAAAATACAGTGAAAAAGGGGGCAGTTTGCTAAAAGGTGTGCTTGTGAGAGAATGCCAACAATCACTCTGTTCTTGAAAACTTTGATGTCAACCAACACACCTAGCTCCTAGGAGGCTTATAATCATTTAACAATTCTGTCCTATACAGGTGTGCCCACTTTCCACTATTTGCATCTCAAGCAAATCACCACACATATGCTAAGAATGTCAATACACAGGTTTGGGGTGATAATGACAGAGTTTTTTTAGAAGACCACAAGCCTTTAGGTTGAAACTGTGTGGGCTTTCCTTTTCAAAGAAAATCTGTCACAATTCCTTCCACTGGTTGCATTTCACTGTTTTGACAATGTGGCAATGTCTGGAGGACTGTGAGGACAGTTTTCTCTTTTAAGACTAAACCCTGTCTTTTCATTACAAAGTTTTCTTCTAATCAAAACACAAATCTTTACAAGACAACCTCTGCCCTTCGATCGATTTGAAGATGAAACAAACTGGTTCTCAACCTCAAAACCCCGTATCTCTATATGTGCTCTTTGAATGACAAATTCGGCATTTTATCATATTGCAATACTTCAGCTCACTGTGTAGAAAAGACTGCTTTTGCTTTTAACTATAATGACAAGGTCTGGGGTTTTAAAACTTCTTGTCATTTATCAAAACCTCGAAATCGATGGGGAATGTATAAAAATACCTCGAATTTTGATGAACACCTGTTTGAAGGGCTGAAAGAAACGCTAGAAACTTTGGACAGCTGCGCGGCACCCTTTGAGGAAAACACGTCGCGCAGAGAGCACTTGTCGGGTTGGCCTGTCGGGTGGTCGGGCGGCCTATACAGGCGCGTCGCGCCAATGTACAGGCACGTCGCGCTGCCAACGGTGGCTCGTGCAAAATTTCGCCCAGGCACGTCGCGCAAAAACCCAGGCACGTCGCGCAGTTTTTCTCAGTGCAAACTTTTGAACTTTCGACCAGATTTTCTTGCCTTTGTGCTAAGGAGACCGGATTCGTCTTCAGTTTTTTGAAAATGAGATCTTTACTCTCACACTCACTCGTTGATGTCATGTCACAACAAAACTCCAACGGTCATTTAAAATTTGGAAGTAACATTGATTTTTAACTTTGTTTTGTGTTTAAACTTCGGGCTTGTCATTTGAATATATACACCCAAACATTGATTCTGACCCCGAGCTTTGAACCTAAGCAACTCAACAAATTCTTCATCACCTCTGCCACTGCGTTATAAAACTGCCAATGAAATACCTGAACACTGATTTGTTGCTGAGAGGACAGGATTCTGTAAACCTGTTTTGACAATCTTTGGTCTTTTGACTGCTTTCTCCAATCTTTAAATACAAAAGGTGCCAAGTTTACTGACCTAACTTGGATTTGGTTATGGTTTCTCAATTTCAAAAGGCGCCTCCTTTTTGTTTTAAATAACTTCCTGCCTGAAGGTACATTACTCATGATATATCCGTCTCTTGAATGGTGAGAGAGAGATGCATTTTGCCCCAAACTTAAAAACTCGACAATTTATCAAACTACTTTTCATTTATAGCATTGTATACCTGTTCATCATGCATTCTATAGCTCAACTTTGGCCACTATTTTACCTTCTTAGTGATTTTTATCAAGGAAGGACCATTCATAATGCGCCAGAAATATTTGAAAACCTTGAACACCATTTCTTGAAAAGCGCTTCTTTGGACCTTTGGCATGTGATATTGTTTTGTTGCTTGACCCTTTCCCTCAAGGAAAAATGCCTTCTTTTTGGCATCAATGGCATACATATATTCAATATTTTCTCTTTTCTACTGCAGGTACAGTTTGAGAGATAGCTCTTTGAAAAGGGAAATCAATACCTTGGCATCATAAACAGTAAAACTTACCTGTGCAATGACTCCTATTCAGTTCTTTGGTATCCTTCCACTGCACTTTTTAGACCCATCAGTTTTCAACAACCTGCAATGGCTTTGGCCATCTGCTCATATATGGAGGAGGCTCTTCATCAGGTAAGGTATCTGAAGGCTTTTTGACAACTCTGTTTGACACAGCCTTTCTCCGAATGTGATGGTAAGTAAACCACTTGAAAAACATCAATCTTAGCATCTTTACTTGCAAGCATCACTGTATTTCAGAAGAAAACCTAGCCACAGTGACACTGTTCCTCTGTACTGCTCTAAGGGTGACTAAAGTATCATCATGTGTTTTGGTCATCTCATGACAAACCATTTGAAGGATAATCTCTGTAATTATGGAGGTCAGTGTCTTATGAGAAAACAAGAACTTTCCTTCTGCCTAGGTAATGGCATTTGTTGTCAGCATCTGTTCTATTTGATCTTGTGGATAAGCAGAGTACTTATGATTGGAATTTTCACCAATGACATGCCTTTCTTCATTTCAACAATTCACATGATTTGAAAGCTTCAGATGACCTCCTTTATCAGACCAGACTCTTTTTCCTAGCATATTCCAAACTCTGTTCCTGTTATGACCATCACTCAAATTCATAAAACCTGAAGATATTGTTTCACTGTTCAATACAAAGCAAACCTGGACCTTTGCAATCTTCCAAGTCAATATTGGCCAGCGCCCTCTGCTTGTGGATGAAGGAGGCGCCCTAACCCTCTGCTTGTAAATGAAGGAGGTTTTGGGCCTTGACAATTTACCAGTTTACTGAGACAGTGGTATCCCTTTCTTACTGTGATTTTCATGCTGGAAAGAGCTGTAAAGTCCAGATGAGTAGCTTTCTGTTTTGCAGACATATCTCAGGCTTAAGTTACATTTAGAAGCAGCTGTTCCTCTAACTTGTAAACTCAAACATTTACTCCATGAGATGAAATTATATTTCCTGCCTTTGTAGAAACCATAGAACACTGTGAAAAACCTAATAGTCAGCTTGAGATTGGGTTTTATGCAGTGCTGAGATCTAGGGGGTGTGAGTGGCGCGACTTAGGGCTGCTTGTCAAATTTATTTGCAAAGTAAGAGGTCAGTCATGGTAGGCCTGTTGCAGATGGAGGCTTTTTGGCTTTTTTATGATTGCCAAGGGTGAAATGTCTTAAAACGCCACTTCCTAACATAGGGGATACTCTTGAACCAGATGTGGGTTTGCCTTTTAAAGCTGATGGGCAGACCAATAAGGCTGAAGCTAGATAGGATTGTGACCATGAGGTTTTGATTTCGCCAGGGGTGGACTGAATAGGTAGAAGGGCGAAAAAAGTTTTGGGAGGGTTTTCTGGATGACATATTGACATAAGGAAATCAGTTTCTAGAAAACTCAGCTGTAGATATAGTCATCACTAACATGTAAAAAAATACTGATGGCTAACAGTGGCTCCATTTGGGGAGGGTAGCTCCTCGTCAGGAGGTGTCCAGAATTCAGATTTTTGGCTTATGAAGACCAGTGCCTTATCCATTGGCGCAAAATTTACCCTTTTCTTGATGTTATTTCTGAAAAGTGACAGCATGGTTAACATCAATGATACTTCTACCTACCCCACTATCTTTCCTAACATTTTTTCTTCTCTTTGGCGCATTTGAACTAGCAACCTTTTGACAATGCATATTTTTCTTTTTGCAAAATGAACCTATCTATTTCTACTCTTATATCTGCCGGGAGTTCAGATTAAGCTGATGAACTCCTTCATTTCTCTACCTAAAACTAGATCGACTGTCAAGATTAAGCAATTTGACAGGATTTCATTCTCTAATCTACAACATGAAATTTCAATAATAATCAAATCAGGATTAGGCAATCTGATTTGTCATGCATTTGCGGTATAAAAGACAAGCCGCACACAAATGTTATTCTGCAACAAAGGAAACTAGACAAGCGGGGTTAAGATGTACAATGTGTTTTTTATCCCTCGCTTCTCTCTTTGGTTCTGTTTTAGGCATGTGGAACCAGAATCTCTCCCTAATCTAAGCTCTGTGATAAGTCAATCTTACACAATGTTGACTATCTTGGTGCTCACTAACTTATCAGCAAATAAATTTAAACATGCTCAGCTATGATTAGGCTAGATAGCTGAACAAGACATTGAAGCACTAGTAGCGGCATTTAGACTTGCTCGCTTTCCGAAAGACTATTTTTTGGAACATGGGACTTTGTTCTATCTTCACTTGCCCTCTTTTCTGCTTTTTACTGTTTTTGACTTTCCTATCTTTTACTGTTTTTGACTTTTCTATTTTTTCAATATTTCAAACAATGGTATGTACAATGACTGAAAGTGTCTCAAACTCAAAAATCTTGGAAATGACGGAATTTTAGCATCTTATCCTCGTAGGGATCTCCTCTCACCCTTGGCCCACTTAACTCTTGAAAAGAAAAATTTGGGAAATTTTCTCTCTCTAACATAACATAGGGATTCATGCAAGAATCTCTAAATAGTCCAGTATCCTCCCTTTGTACCTCTCTGAATATCTGATTTCCACTCCTTTCCCTATTGTATGCTTTCTTCAGGTAGTGTATGTACTCTTGGTCATTTTTGAAAAAGATAATGACATCATCAAGGTATGCAAAAATACAGAAATTTAAAACTGGGAACATGGCCTTCATGAACAGATTTCTGATATTGGGTGGTTTAGCAATTTTGAACTTGAAATCAGATTTACCTCCCGCAAACTGGAAAAAATCTTTAAGTTGTCTACTTTGCAAAGGAATCTGATGATTATGATCTGAAAGATGATCTTGCAAGAATACATGATTAAAAGCATTTTCAATTGGTGAATCATGATCTTGGGTAGAAAAAACATGATTTTTGTTATATGGAGATGCAGTATTATTTCTAAAATCAAAGCAGATTCTAGGGCCACTAGTTTTATTTTTGATCATTTCAGTTTGTTTCAGTTTGTTGTGTTTTCTTTTGTTAAAGTTGTTCTTTGAGGAAAAGGTAGTGATACAATGTTTTCCCTTGTTTTTTCTGTAGAAATTAGTATTTTGCATGAGATTCCTGATTTTAGCATTTCTAAGTTCTTCATGAAAGGATAAAATATGAGCCAATTTCAATAGTTCGGGTATGCTGGGATTATAACTGTCATCCTTGCTCATAAGAAGTTCATCTGGCATTTTCTCAAGATGTTGAGCTACCGAGGTTATGGTCAAAGTTTTATTTGCAGTAGGAGGGTTACATGATGGTAAATCTTTGAGGTATGGTAGAAACATTAAACTCCCTTTCTCTCGGGTTCCAAATAGGTTTATGATGTGTAGGTCTTCTAAAGCTTTTACCCGAAAGAAATTTTCACAAGTTACTGCTGGTGTCTGACTAAAGCTAGAGCAATTTTCTTGATAGTACATGAGGGTTTGTGCTTCTTGCTCTAATCCTACTTTGGAGAGGGGAAACTTACTTTCCTCAAGACACAGCTGTTCATGATCATGGTAGTTTTGAGTGTCCAGTTCATCATAAGGCACTAGGGACAACTGATGTGGTGGATCTAAGTCTATATCAGTTTCTTCTGACTCTTCCTCCATGTTTACATCAATATGCATAATGAAAGAGTTTAATTCGGACCGCAAAGAACACATTGGAATGTTATCTGGCCTATCTTGACTGCTAATGATGTATTTCATGTGTGATTCGCGGTACAGTATTCTGGTCTGACTAAACACAGGAATGGTGGCATATGACATGTCTAGTTGGATATTCCCTTGAAGTTTGGCTCCCCAAGATCTGGATAGAAGCATCCCGTACTTGGGAGGAATGTCCGCCACTACTATATCCATGATTAGATGTTTCGCGGGTATTTGGGCCAGACTAAAACAAAGGTCTGTGATCAAACCCAGGCATTGGACTCTGCTTGAATCAAATGAATACAAGTCTTTGTATGGTCTTGTGATTTCCAAGCCTAATCTTTCCATTACTACCTTCGGCATAAGATTATGCGAGGCGCCGGAGTCTAGCATGGCATTATGGAGGATTTGGTCATGGATGTTTAGGCTAATGTAAAATGGAAGAGTAACTCCCTCTTGGAATTTTCCTTCTACCTTTGGACCAAATAATACTTCAGGAATGTCATCAGTGAGATTAACAGTGTTCGCATCATTCCCTAGATTTAAAACTTTTAGTACTTGGGATTTATAAGAGTTTTGGGCAATGAGTTCAGTAAGAGGCATGGTGATTTTGATCTTGGCAATTTCGCCTTCAAAGCTAAAAGGCATTTGGAGTTTAGATATGTTTGTTTCAGCTTTTTCAGCTAAGACCTTGTCTATGTTCTGAGTTTTTTGACCTTGTTTAGGGGTTTTGTTTGCCATAGTTGTTTTGGTGACCTTTGTAGAAGTATCAGGAGTATCTGAGAGAGGACTAGTTTGGGTAACTTTGGCTTGGCTTTGGTCAGTCTTTTCAACCTTGATTTTGTCACTGCTTGATGCTCTTTTGAGGATGGTATCTGGAGCTTTAGCAGTATCAGAGTTACCTTTATTGACATTATCTTGGTTTCTTTTGCTTCTAAGGTCATATTGCCTGTGAGCTTCTACAATAGCATTTTGAAACTCTATGGCAGGGTCATCGGGATCTTCATAATTGGTCTCATCTTGATCAGGAGAAAAGAACGCTTGTTCTTCTTTGGTGAGGTACACCTCACTCTCATTGTCATACCCTATGAGGTTTAAATGATGTTCATCAAGAGGTTCTGAGTCCCTATCATCTTCTTCCACATAGTTTTCATTGAATGGTGGCCTGATCTGTTGGTCATTATCCCTTGGTCTGTTTTGGGGCTGCTCCCTCCTAAAGTTTTGGTTTCGGTTTCTAATTGGAGGGTTTGGCTGGTTGTCCCTAACATGAGCTTTTTCATTGATCTTTTCCCACATTTTAGCCATGGATTTGACTAAGTCATCTATTCTGGGATCTAGGGAAGGTGATGAAGTGGAGACCTCATCTCTATACGTAACCTTTCTTTCTGATCTAGTTCTAGCTCTTTTTTCAGCTAAGTTGGCATCTGCTTTTATAGCTATTTGTTGCATTTCCTCCAAGGTAGGGGGATCCTTGTCTCTCAAATGATATGTCATGTTCGGATCAAAACCCTCAGGAAATTTTGCCAAAGCTAAACCAAGTGGAGGTTTGAAATGAGGTGGTAGGGAGTTATATACACTGTTGAACCTAGTACAGTAAGCTTGGACACTTTCCCCATTTTCCCGTTTTATATTGTTATATTCTGACAGGATTTGAATGGGGTTTCTTCGGATTTCCCACCTATTTCTGAAGACTTGATGCAGTTCGGGGATATTATGGATGCTATTTGGAGCTAAGCTTTTGAACCATGCTTTGGGTTCACCACCAAGACTTTGGGCAAATATTCTCATTCTGACAGTCTCGTCTTGTACCTCTAGGTATTCATAAGCATCAGTCATCCTAATTATATGCTTTTGAGGTGTGGTGGTGTCTTCTCCAGTAAAGTGTGGGATTTTGTCTTGATATTTGTTTGGGAGAGGAGCTAAAGGTGGTGGCAACACCAAAGGTGCATACCAGGCTGCCATGACTGGAGCTAATGGATGATGTGCAAGATGAGGACTAGTAGGCTGAAATGAAGTGGTTTGAACAGTGGTGGTTTGACCAGGTGTGGCGGATGAACTTGGACTATTGATCTGGTTTTGAGCAGATCTGGGATGATAGGAGCCAAATTGATAAAGAAGCTGGAAATCAGGAGGAGTGGTAGGTGAAGCTTCTCTACTAGGACTCTGTGGGGTGTCTAGGGGTTCAAGATCGTCAAAGTCTATCCTACTATATGATTTGCTTCTGGGAAGAGTTTGTGATGACTCTAGTTCCAAAGGTGAATCTAGAAGGATATTGCGAGTTTTAGGTACAGATCTTGTTCTACGGATGGATCTATCGGTAGCTAGATGATCAGTTTCAGAAGCTTGCCACAGAATATTCTCTGGGTCATCTACTATGATAGGGGGATTTGGGTCTGGATGGGATCTGGTATTGATTCTTCGGGAAGCCAGATTTTAGATCCAGAGTTTAGAGAGAATGATATTGGTGAATGTTCTGGATGAGTGGGCTTTCTAAGGTTTTACTAAGGTGAAGGATGGTCAAAAGTAAAGGGATGGATTAGTGGAGTCGCCAGGTGAAAAATGGGTTGTTCTTATGAAGATAGCTATGGTCCACCAACAATAACTATTCTGAGAATGTTTTTTGGATTTTCTGAGTTTTATGTGCAGCCTATGGTTTGTTAAAGTATCCTAGACTTGTTTCAACACTTTGCTAGGGTGATGAGAACAAAAAGATTTTACTCTAAAAAATGAGTCTATGGACTGCTTGCTTGTTTATGGTACCTAAAGGACCAAAGAGTCTATAAGAGTTTGCTGGACTATTATGTACTCAGTGTCTTACCATCTCCCGCTATGTTAGTGAGTGATGGGAAAGGTCTATTGGATAGTAGCCTAGAGTTTGGTGAAATAGTAAGGCTTACTAGAAGTTAGTGGAGTCGCCAGGTGGAAAATCAGTTGTTTTGAGATATACTTGTATGGTCCACCACCAGTAATGTCAAAAGCCAATCTAAGGGAGTTTTTTTGTGGTTTTTTCTGAGTTTTATGTGCAGCCTAGGATGTAAGAGTGTTATAAACCTGATTCATCACTTTGCTAAGATGGTGAAACATAGAGTTTGCACTAAATGATTCTAGAGGCTGATGGTTTAAGTTAAAAGTTAAAGGACTAAGGAGCCTATAAAAGTCTTCTAGACTGTCATGTGCTCAATAGGTCCCACCGTGATCGCCATTATGTTAGTGAGCGGTGGGATAAGTCAATCAAACAGTATTCTTAAAAATAAGGGACTTCTAGAGTTCTAAGGTGTCCTTAGATTGTCACTAACTCAAAGTCCCACCGTGATCGCCATTATGTTAGTGAGCGGTGGGATAATTCAATCAAAGAGTATTCTTAAAAATAAGGGACTTCTAGAGTTCTAAGGTGTCCTTAGATTGTCACTAACTCAAAGTCCCATCGTGATCGCCATTATGTTAGGGAGCGGTGGGATAAGTCAGCCAGCTAATATTCTCAAAAGTCTCTAAAGATTAGGGAAACTAAGTTTGTTTAATACTCAGGGTCCCACCATGATCGCCATTATGTTAGGGAGCGGTGGGATAAGTCAGCCAGCTAATATTCTCAAAAGTCTCTAAAGATTAGGGAAACTAAGTTTGTTTAATACTCAGGGTCCCACCGTGATCGCCATTATGTTAGGGTCCCGTGATTTGGCCGATTGGCTAGCCAAATGACGATGTAACATCAAACCAAGCTTTGGAGCCCGAGGACCTAGCCTTCCTGGACTCAGAGAGGGCTCTCTCTATAAGTGTAAAAGATGTCGGTGTGTTTACTTGCGATTTCCTGATATTAGGCTAGTTATGAAGTGTGTTTTTGGTTTTTTTTTTTAGTTTTTAAGTTTTTGAGGGATAAAACTGATCAAATACATAAACTGGATAACAAGATGTAGATAAATTGGGCTATGGGGTCAAACAGGTCAAGGAAGCTATGAGGTGATGATGTAAAGCTGCTGTAGGGCCGATTTGATTCACGGTAGAAGGGATCTTCGGGCAAAATGGATTAAATGGACAACAAGTTTGTAAAATACAAGGGATTTCAAGTGTAACTAGTTGATAGCAGACATAAACATGTTATAGCAAGCCATTAACCATGCGAAATGCAACTATGAGCTAATTAAAACATTGAAATCAAACATTCCAGCCATACATAGAGGTATAAGACCCTCTAACTTCGGGAAATGACTATCAGACTTTGGGGAAAACACATAAGACAAACTAACAACTCATAAACTATGCCGGAACACCTAAACATAGTCTCTAAGTCATTGGGCACTTGGACAAATAAGTTTTCATAGTTTTAGGCGAAGGGCTAGATCGGGACTAGGCCTCCTTGGTTCAACAAGATGATCAACAAATCAGTCAAAGAGAAAGTTTTATGGACAGAACTATGGGCAGCTAATAGGTAGGTAGGGAAAACCATACATCCTACTCAACATACATAGAACTTATGAATAAAACTTAGCAACAATACCTTAAGTTACTAAAGAGGAGCTAAGAATTCTTTAGCATAACTAAGGAAGAAGAAAACATCAAGCTATGAAGATTTAGGGATTTTGAGGTGCCTCCATGGGCATATCTCAAAATCAATCTCTACTGATCTATAGCAGCAAGAAATATGTATTATGAATGAAAACTAGAAGACAAAAACATATAAAGAAACACTATACCATTCTACCATGTCAAGGAATCCATCAACAATCCTTCATCATTCCTCAAAATCATCCAAGAGGCAGTCCAAAAATCATAACTCAAGTGTATTCTTCAAAGCTCATATGACCAATGTATTAATTCTTCTCTCAAGTTCAGCCTCCGATTTACAATGAGAACCATGGAATAAATAGGCTTGAGGGAGGAAAACCTCATGGAGCAACTAGCTATCCCATTGGCCAAGTCAAAATATCTAAACTTGTCCTTGAGGCTTTGCAAAGCCCAAGGCACAAAATATCCCATAAAATATCTAAAAAACTGCTAAAAACGAAATTATATTGACTTTACATCATTTCCCAATGATAAAAATAGCTTAACGCACATTTGGGAAAAGCAGATTTTTGGAGTTCAAAAATTACAAAAATACTTCATATTTATGCCTGAAAAAGGTCCCCTGACTTGCTGGATGCAAATGGCAGCCTTTCCGATGTCGAAATGAGGCTCATGAGGGCTTGCTGGAAAGCTTTCTGTGTCTATTTTCTAGCGCAACTGGAACCAACTCAATCCGAGGTCCGGAAGTCATCCAAAACTGTACCTGTGTGAAAAAACCCAGAAAATAGCAGACTGCTGATATGGCGGGCAGAATATGCAAAATGAGGGTGTTTTTCGCCAATTTGAGGGGGCGAATGATCTTCAAATGCCCTGAAAATCGCTGGAGACCTGCTCATGGAATTATGGCATCCATCGGTATCATCCTCCTCCCTTGACAACTCATCAAACTGAAATGGAGAATTTATGAGTTTTTGGCCAAAAACCCAAAAAATGCCAAAAAACAAAAACTTGCCGAAACAGGCCCAAAATTGGCATGCATGACCCTCAAGGGTCCATAGAGACATGCTCCGAAGCTGAAGCCAAAATATCAAGGGCCGATATGCTTTTCGCTTCCTTCCGTGCTAGGCGCTTCCCCTTCAACTTCTTCAATTTCTCTTGTGGTACCTTTAATTTTCGCCTGGCAAACTGATTTAGCTTCTGAAAGTGAAGAGTCCTCTTTCTCTGTAGCTCAGGATCCCTATTCTCCTTCTCAAGCTTTGTCTCCAAATGCTGGTTATCTCTCTCAATCCATGCTTCTTTGTTTTCCTCAATTTCCTGCTCAAGGAGGGCAGTGAGAGGAAAGGCTTCGAAATGAGCTTGTTCTTCTGCTCTCTGTTTCTCCAAGGCTCTTCTAAGCCCGATGGTCCTAGGCCTCTTCCGCCTAGGCTGGTCTTCCTCCTCTTCTTCATCATCAAACTCGCCAATGAGCTCTTCAATTCTTACTTGCGCCTCTTCTGCCTACTTCTTTTTTTATACTTCGACGTCTCTTGCCTCATGAATACGATGATACTATTGGCGTGTTTTCAACTCTGCAAGTGTTTAAAATTTCCTCGCCTTGAAGGTCTTGTAACACCTCAATTTGCCCTTCTTTGTGAATGAGGAGGTTTTCAAGGATGCGGGCCTCGTTATCACTGTCATCGCTTGGGATAGGGATGACAGCTGATTTACCTCCATGCTTGGTACTTTCTCCAACTATGCTTTTGCCTTTGAAGGCTAATCTGGCGCTTTTTCTCCTTGGCAAGCTAGAAGTTGTCCTTTTGGGAAATTTCCTCTTTTTAGGAACAGTTTTGGTCACTGTCAAGGTGGCAGCTTCAGCTTGCTGTCCCTCCTCAACATCATGTCCAGTTTGTGGCTCAAAAGGTGCTTCAATTGTCTGCCCAACTTGCTGCTCCTCAACTGATGTTTGCTGCTGTCCTTCTTCCTGTACCTGCTGTTGTTCATCAACATGTAGCTGCTGCTGTTCTTCAAACTCTAGTTGCTGCTGTCCACTACCTTCTAGCTGCTGTCCCTCTTCCTGTACCTGTTGTTGTTCATCAACCTCCAACTGCTGCTGTTCATTGCCTTCTTTTTCTCCCTGTGGTTCACTGCCTTCTCCTTCTCGTTGTAGGCTTGGCTGCCCAGTAGTCATTTTGAGTTTTTTAGGCGTAGGCCTACTAGACAGAGTCACTGGGCGATGGACAGGCTGAGCAGGAGACACATGAACAGGAGGGACAGTGGCAAAGTCTGAATGGCTAATGAATGAATCCCATGAAACCCCTTTTTTCTCCAGCTGGTGTAAGAAGATAATCTTGATCAAGGAATGATGAAAGAGAGAAGGGATTTGTTGAGGTGGAGCTTTCTTTTGGACAGTAGAAGCCATTTTCTCTATGCTTTTGGACAAAAAGTATGGAAGGTTTAGATGCCTGCTTCTGGTAAAATGCATCAACAAGTGGACATGATAGGCATAAATTTGGTTAAACCTCCCTTCACAAGTGAAATATCTCATTATGGCTTTTATCAGTGGAGCATAACTGTCAAGAAGATAGGAAAAAGGGAAAATAGCAGTGATGGTTTCCCTATGTTCAGGTTTGATGAAAGGTTTATAATACTCTAGATCAAGATGAGCTTGTTTAAACCACTTTTCACCATGATACGGGATCTTGGTAGCCTTGGATACATACCTTGGGGAGATTTTGAAATCAAGACCTGTTAACTGGAAGTGTTTGTCCTTGAATCTCAAAGCGCACAAATGTGTAAGTGGCGAAAAAATCTTGACTTCTTCTATCCTCTGGCAGAAATCAAGACAGCCTACTTCATGGAAATTGAAAAGCACTGATGGGTGAGCATTGATTTCTTCTATGGAGATAGGCTCATATCTCTTATGTGGACCGCTCCTGTGATCTCGCTTTGGAGGCATTCTGACTTTGACCAAAATTTGGAAGAGGCAAACTGCCTTCACTGTATGAAAAATGTTCTGCTGGATTGAAACTAGTCACTAGACTGTTTGGACAGTTTAGACAATGTGGTTTGGATGAAATGCAACAATTTTTCTTTGAATAAACCACCTCTGCACTCTTTAAAAAACAACCCTTCACCTCTGGATGCACTTCAGCCAGGCAAAATTTCTAATATGGTACCCTGTGTGAAGATGGGACAAACTCCTGTGTCAATTTCCTGTATAGAGTGCTAAGCAATCATAGCCACATCTCTGTCTTCAATGTAAAACTGCAATCATCAACCACCTGTCCTTTAGAAGTAGCCCTATTCACCTTTAGAGTATCTCTGTCAACAATTTCTCTGCCTGATAAAATATGGTTTCTAGAAAAGGCAGACCCAAGTTAGGTGTAAAAACAATGCACAGTGCTTTAGGAAACACACCCTTTCACTTGTGAAGTTTAAGAAATCAAACACCACTTTTGTATCTCTACCTCCAAAGTTAAATTCCCATCAACGAACTCTGCCCTTCAGTGTATTGTTCATCCTTAGAATCTCTTTGTCAATCAACTTTTCAAAATGATACAATATGGTGAAAAAGAGGGCAGACCTAGGTTAGATGAAAAATCAATACACAGTGCTTTATGAAGGACACTTTTTCTTGTGAAGTTAAAAGATCAACCATCACCTGTGTACCTATGCCTCCAATGTTTAAATTTAACCACCAACAACTCTGTCCTTCAATATGCTATTCACCTTTGGAAACTCTTTGCCAACAAACTTACAGTAGTGAAAAATACAGTGAAATAGGGGCAGATTGCTAGAAGGGGCTTGTTGTGATAAGTGATTTGATAACCCTGTTCTTCAGAAATGACCTTCCTCTTGAAAAATATCACAAACAACAGCTCTTCAAAATGACACCATATAGTGAAAGAAAGGCAGAACTAGGTTAGGTGACATATCAGTGCACCATGCTTTTTAGGAAACACACCCTTTGCTTGTGAGTTCAAAAGATCTATCAATACATCTATACCTCTGTCTCCAATGTTAGAGTTCAACCATCAACAACCTCTGCCCTCAGTGTTCTGTTCACCTTTGAAAATCTCTGTCAACAACTCTTCATAGTAGTGACAAAATACAGTGAAAAAGGGGGGCAGTTTGCTAAAAGGTGTGCTTGTGAGAAAATGCCAACAATCACTCTGTTCTTGAAATCTTTGATGTCAACCAACACACCTAGCTCCTAGGAGGCTTATAATCATTTAACAATTCTGTCCTGTACAGGTGAGCCCACTTTCCACTATTTGCATCTCAAGCAAATCACCACACATATGCTAAGAATGTCAATACACAGGTTTGGGGTGATAATGACAGAGTTTTTTTAGAAGACCACAAGCCTTTAGGTTGAAACTGTGTGAGCTTTCCTTTTCAAAGAAAATATGTCACAATTCCTTCTACTGGTTGCATTTCACTGTTTTGACAATGTGGCAATGTCTGGAGGACTGTGAGGACAGTTTTCTCTTTTAAGACTAAACCCTGTCTTTTCATAACAAAGTTTTCTTCTAATCAAAACACAAATCTTTACAAGACAACCTCTGCCCTTCGATTGATTTGAAGATGAAACAAACTGGTTCTCAACCTCAAAACCCCGTATCTCTATATGTGCTCTTTGAATGACAAATTCGGCCTTTTATCATATTGCAATACTTCAGCTCACTGTGTAGAAAAGACTGCTTTTGCTTTTAACTATAATGACAAGGTCTGGGGTTTTTAAAACTTCTTGTCATTTATCAAAACCTTGAAATCGATGGGGAATGTATAAAAATACCTCGAATTTTGATGAACACCTGTTTGAAGGGCTGAAAGAAACGCTGGAAACTTTGGACAGCTGCGCGGCACCCTTTGAAGAAAACACGTCGCGCAGAGAGCACTTGTCGGGTCGGCCTGTCGGGCGGCCTGTACAGGCGCGTCGCGCCAATGTAGAGGCACGTCGCGCTGCCAACGGTGGCCCGTGCAAAATTTCGCCCAGGCACGTCGCGCAAAAACCCAGGCACGTCGCGCAGTTTTTCTCAGTGAAAACTTTTGAACTTTCGACCAGATTTTCTTGCCTTGGTGCTAGGGAGACCGGATTCGTCTTCAGTTTTTTGAAAATGAGATCTTTACTCTCACACTCACTCTTTGATGTCATGTCACAACAAAACTCCAATGGTCATTTAAACTTTGGAAGTAACATTGATTTTTAACTTTGTTTTGTGTTTAAACTTCGGGCTTGTCATTTGAATATATACACCCGAACATTGATTCTGACCCCGAGCTTTGAACCTAAGCAACTCAACAAATTCTTCATCACCTCTGCCACTGCGTTATAAAACTGCCAATGAAATACCTGAACACTGATTTTTTGCTGAGAGGACAGGATTCTGTAAACCTGTTTTGACAATCTTTGGTCTTTTGACTGCTTTCTCCAATCTTTAAATACAAAAGGTGCCAAGTTTACTGACCTAACTTGGATTTGGTTATGGTTTCTCAATTTCAAAAGGCGCCTCCTTTTTGTTTTAAATAACTTCCTGCCTGAAGGTACATTACTCATGATATATCTGTCTCTTGAATGGTGAGAGAGATGCATTTGCCCCAAACTTAAAAACTGACAATTTATCAAACTACTTCTTTGTCTATTTATAGCATTGTATACCTGTTCATCATGCATTCTATAGCTCAACTTTGGCCATTGTTTTACCTTCTTAGTGATTTTTATCAAGGAAGGACCATTCATAATGCGCCAGAAATATTTGAAAACCTTGAACACCATTTCTTGAAAAGCGCTTCTTTGGACCTTTGGCATGTGATATTGTTTTGTTGCTTGACCCTTTCCCTCAAGGAAAATGCCTTCTTTTTGGCATCAATGGCATACATATATTCAATATTTTCTCTCTTCTACTGCAGGTATAGTCTGACAGATAGCTCTTTGAAGAGGGAAATCAATACCTTTGCATCATAAACAGTAACACTTACCTGTGCAATGACTCCTATTCAGTTTTTGGTATCCTTCCACTGCTTTCTTATATCAATCAGTTTCAGCAACCTGCAATAGCTTTGGCCATCTGCTCATACATGGAGGAGGCTCTTCATCAGGTAAGGTATCTGAAGGCTTTTTGACCACTATGTTTGACACAGCCTTTTTCTGAATGTGATGGTAAGTAAACCACTTGAAAAACATCAATCTTAGCATCTTTACTTGCAAGCATCACTGTATTTCAGAAGAAGCCCTAGCCACAGTGACACTGTTCCTCTGTACTGCTCTAAGGGTGACTAAAATATCATCATGTGTTTTGGTCATCTCATGACAAACCATTTGAAGGATAATCTCTGTAATTATGGAGGTCAGTGTCTTATGAGAAAACAAGAACTTTCCTTCTGCCTGGGTAATGGCATTTGTTGTCAGCATCTATTCTATTTGATCTTGTGGATAAGCAGGGTACTTATGATTGGAAATTTTCACCAATGACATGCCTTTCTTCATTTCAAACAAATTCACATGATTTTGAAAGCTTTAGATGACCTCCTGGACGTACCGTACTCTTAGTATATTCCAAACTCTGCTCCTCGTTATGACCATCACTCAAATTCATAAACCCTGATATTATTTCACCGCTTAATACAAAGCAACTTGGATCTTTTACCCTGGCCGATGATAGCGGGCCGCGCCCTCGTCAGGATGAGGCGCCCTAACCCTCTGCTTGTAAATGAAGGAGGTTCTTGGCCTTGACAATTTACCATTTAGCTGAGACAGTGGCGACCCTTTCTTACTGTGATTTTCATGCTGGAAAGAGCTGTAAGGTCCTGATGAGTGACCTTTGTTTTGCAGCTTCATCTCAGGCTCATAATACACTTAGAAGCAGTTGTTTCCTCTAACTGTAAACTCAACATTTACTCCATGAGATGAAATATATTTCCTGTCTTTGTAGAACCATAGAACACAGTGAAAAACCTATTAGTCAGCTTGAGAATGGGCTTCATGCAGTGCTGAGACCTAGAGAATATGAGTGGCGCGACTTAAGGTTGTTTGTCAACTTCATTTGCAAAGTAAGGGATCAGTCATGGTAGGTCTGCTGCAGATGAGGGCTTTTTTGGCTTTTTTATGATTGCCAAAGGTGAAATGTCCTAAACGCCACTTCCTAACATAGGGGATACTCGAACTAGGGAGTGTGGCTTGCTCTTTTAAGCCGATGGGCGTACCAATAAGGTCAAGCTATACAAGATTGTGACCCTACGAGGTTTTGATTTCGTGGTGGACTGAATAGGTAGAAGGGCGAAAAAAGTTTTGGGAGGGTTTTCTGGATGACATATTGACATAAGGAAATCAGTTTCTAGAAAACTCAGCTGTAGATATAGTCATCACCAACATGTAAAAAATACTGATGGCTAACATACTAATCCATCTTCGGTCTTTCCTTCCTCACAATATAATTCTCAGCAATATTCAGGGGTAGCATGGCAGAATCCGCCACCCTTTTTGCCACCTCAAGCATTTTTTATGCCACCATGGCCCAACCAGTAAAATCAAAATAATAATTGGCCAAATTTCCCTTATCCACCACCATTCTGGAAAAACAACCCTTATTCCTCCCAATGGTCCCCTTCCACCTCACAAAATCAGAAATGGCAATCAAATTGGAAAATATCTACGAACCAGCCTATGGGGACAGCTCCTCTATCTCAACCAACTTTACCAGCACCTTACACGTTGCAGCAGAATCCTCAATCTAATATACGACTGCAACTTCCAGCTCAACCCAACCCAAATCTAGATAACAGACCAGTTCATTCAATACAAATCATTGAGGTTCTGGACCCTAAAGATGAGTTGAAATAATGTAACGAGCTTAAGTTGAGATCTAGATGCATAATCAATCTAGATGAGGATAAAGATTTGTAACCGGAAGAACCGCACACAAATAAGGCTCTAACTGTAGATGATCAAGAAATAAAACAAGGGGAAGACACATTCAGACAAAAAAATCCTGAACAAATCATAACCACTTCCCCCCCATTCCCAGAAATATTGTTGATACCACGCCTGATTGAATATCCCGACTTTGATCTTTTGGGTGAACTCAAGAACATTTGTATAAAAAATCCTCTCCTCCAGGCTATCCAAGATATTCCAATATATACCAAAGCTATTAAAGAATTGTGTATAAAGAAGTCTGTGAGGAAAACAAAAACAACCCCTACTGTTCATGTTTTCCGAACTTTGTCTGATTTATTACTGGGCAAAGAAAATCCTGTAAAATATGAGGACCTCGGAAACCCCATTGTCACAGTCCAGATAAATGGTCATTCTTTTCCCAATGCTTTAGTTGACATAGTGGTAGCCATTAATATTCTCACAACTAAAACTTGCGACATTATTGGTATCATAGCCTTGGAACCAACAAATACCTTACTGGAAACCAGAAGGAACATTATATGATGTGATGGTCTCTGTTGACACTTGGGAATACCCGATGGATTTCTTGATTATTAATCCTAGGAAACGGCTAGATGGAAATCCCTTAATATTAGGAAGGCCTTGGCTAGCGACTGCTAATGCTTATATCAGCTATCGGACAAGAAGTATGACTATAACTAGGGGGAATGATGTGAAAAATTTAGCTTTATACCCTCCTGCTCAGCCAAGCTTGAATATCATGAAAACCAGGAAGCAACCTGCAACATACTTAACAGAAAATATTCGGTCACCATTGACTATGGTATATGCCCTTGAATTCAAAAACCAAACTGAAGACGATGTCATTAATACTTTTATCAATCATCCTACCATAGTATTAAGTTCGAAATGTCACATGATTAAAGCAATCCTTGACAACGAAATTAAAGAATATCCCCTGAGAGATATCTATGATCAAACAATACCAAAAACCACTGTTTATAATAGCAAACCTATCGAAATTGAGCCAGGGAAGATTCTGAACATTAACAATAATCTAAGTAATGACCAGCAATAGAAACTTATTCAAGTCCTTAGGAAAAATAAAGGGGCTTTCGCTTGGGATTACTCAGATATGAAAGGCATTGACCCTCAGCTATGCATGCATCACATATACACTTAAAAGGATGCAAAAACCATTTGAAAACCTCAGCGTAGATTAAATCCTCAACTAAAAGATATTGTTAAAGAAGAGCTTCAAAATCTGTTAGATGTGAATTTTATCTATCCTATATCTGACAGTAAATGGGTTTCTCCATTAGTTGTGGTTCCCAAAAAGAATGGGAAATGGTGAATATGAATTGACTATAGAGAACTCAACAAGGCAACGCAAAAAGATGATTTCCCCCTCCCATTTATTGATCAGGTCCTAGATACACTGGTAGGGAAGAAATTTTTCTCTTTCCTGGATGGCTTCAGTGGCTACAACCAAATTCAGATTGCTCCTGAAGACTAGGATAAGACCACCTTTACCTATCCATGGGGAACATTCGCCTACAGGGTATTACCTTTTGGATTGTGTAACGCACCTGCCACATTCAAAGAGCCATCCTCAGTATTTTCTCAGACCTGATAAATGAAGGATTAGAAGTATACATGGATGATTTCACACCCTATGGAGATGACTTTGAATAGGCATTACAGACATTGGAAAAAGTTTTGGAACGATTTATTTCTACCAGCCTATGTTTAAGTCACGAAAAGTGCCATATGATGATGACAAATGGCCTGATCTTGGGTTATTACATTTTAGTAGCTGGAATTTAGGTAGATCCGGAAAAAATACAGGTAATTCTCTTATTAGCTACTCCCTGCACTCAAACAAAGGTACGTAGTTTTCTGGGATTTGCTGGATATTATCGTATATTTATCAAGAATTTTTCACAGATTTCTGCACCATTATATGCCTTAACAGGAAATAGTGATTTCATATGGACTGACAAATGTGATGCTGCCTTTATAGATTTAAAACAGCTAGTATCAACAACACCAGTATTACGAGGTCCGAACTGGGATATACCATTCCAGATTTCATCAAATGCATCAAACACAGCCATTGGAGTAGTTCTTGGCCAAGAAGAAGACAAGAAACCCTACACTATATATTAAATTAGCAAAAACTTAACCCCTACTGAATTGAATTACATAGTAATAGAGAAGGAGTTTTTAGCTGTTATTTATGCTATTAACAAATTCAGACACTATATAACTGGATACCCTATAATTATGTATACGGATCACTCTACTATTAAATACTTAGCTAATAAAACCATTACGAATGGAAGAGTGACATGTTGGTTTCTAATTTTGCAGGAATTTGATGTAACTATAAGGGATTGACCAGGGAAGGAAAACCTTGTGGCAGATTTCATCTCCCGAGTGCCAAGAACGGATGACGCAATATCAGTAGAGGATCAGTTTCTGGATGAACACCTGTTTTTTGTAACCGTGAAAAGACTATGGTACGCAGATGTGGTGAATTATTTAGTAGTGGGAAAACTACCTAAACATCTAACACCCAAAGAAAGGAAATCAATAGTACAGCACAACACTCAGTTCTCCTGGATTGGAGGATACCTTTTTCGCACAGGGGCCGATATGCACATCCGTAGGTGTATCAGGGAAGATGAAATTTATGATATCTTAAAAGCCTGCCACAATGGACCTTGCGGTGGATATTTTGCAGACCACTGAACTGGACACAAAATTTTACAAATGGGCTACTACTGGCCCACGATTTTTAAGGATGCTAAAAAAAATTTTCAGGCCTGCGATAGTTGTCAAAGGATGGGCCACCCTAGCCAATCTGATGAAATCCCCCTACACCCACAACTGATCATAGAACCTTTTGAGCATTGGGCATTAGATTTTTTTGGGCCAATCAACCCATCATCCAACAAGAAATCATATATATTGGTCGCAACAGAGTACATAACTAAGTGGGTAGAAGTAGTAGCATTACCAAGAGCCACAAAAGAAACTGTGATAAACTTTCTTTTCGAAATTTTTGTATGATATGGCTTACCTAGAGAAGTAATCACTGATGTAGGGCCACAATTTGTAGTCCACAAGGTCGCTGCTACACTAAAAAATCATCATGTTATTCACAGAATTACCTCTCCATACCACCCGCAAGCGAATGGGAAGGTAGAAAGCACAAACAAAGTAATTGAAGCTATTCTAACGAAGACAGTCTCATCGTACAGACGAGACTTGGCTACTTGACTACCAGAAGATTTGTGGGCATATCACACAACTTGGAGGAATACTACTGGATACTCCCCATATCAGCTGGTGTTTGGTAAGGAACCTATTTTTCCCATAGAGTTTGAGATACAAACACTAAGGAAAGCCTAGGAAGTGGGACTGGATTTAACTGAAGCCCAGATTAATAGATTACAACAAATAAATGAATTAGACGAAATCCGGCTTTTGGCTCTGCAACATACTACACTTATTCAATAAAAAAGAGCCAAAAGGCACGACTCTCTGATCAAGAAAAAGACATTTCATGAGGGCGACTGGGCACTTCTCTATGATTCTAGGTTTCAAGAATTCCCTGGTAAATTGTAGACTAGGTGCTTAGGTCCCTATGCAATAAATGAAGTACATGACAATGGAAATATTACGTTGACCACCATTGATGGGTCTGATTTTTCCTTTAAATCAAATGGGCATCGGGTGCGCCTCTACCAAATACCGCTTACAAGAGAATATTTTTGTCAACAGATACGCAAAGACTCCACCATGCAAGTTTTAGCTGCAAAAGATAATCCTTCTGCAGCTTCATCTTTGTAAAAATTCATTCCTTTTGTAAAACTGTAAATAGGATTGCTGATTCAATCTGTTTTTCTACCTATTTTGCTGTTCCATATTCGGAACAGAATTTTTTGGTTTTTCTGTTCCATCTTCGGAACAACACTTTTTG
Source organism: Pinus albicaulis (assembly GCA_034641835.2). Taxonomy (NCBI): domain Eukaryota; kingdom Viridiplantae; phylum Streptophyta; class Pinopsida; order Pinales; family Pinaceae; genus Pinus; species Pinus albicaulis. The sequence goes on from JAXQQM020078347.1 coordinate 55,158, forward strand.
ATTTTTCTGTTCCATCTTCGGAACAACACTTTTTGGTTTTGTTGTTCCATCTTCAGAACAACACTTTTTGGTTTTGTTGTTCCATCTTCCAAACATCACTTTTTGATTTTGTTGTTCCATCTTCGGAACAACACTTTTTTGTTTTGATATTCCATCTTCGAAATAACACATTTTGATTTTGCTGTTCCATCTTCGGAACAATAATTTTTGGTTTTACTGTTCCATCTTCAGAACAACACTTTTTGGTTTTGTTGTTCCATCTTCAGAACAACTCTTTTTGATTTTGTTGTTCCATCTTCAGAATATTACTTTTTGATTTTGCTGTTCCATATTCAGAACAACACTTTTTGGTTTGGTTGTTCCATCTTCGGAACACCACTTTTTGATTTTGCTGTTCCATCTTCAGAACAACACTTTTTGGTTTTGTTGTTCCATCTTCGGAACATCACTTTTTTATTTTGTTGTTCCATCTTCAGAACAACACTACTTGGTTTTGTTGTTCCATCTTCGGAACAACACTTTTTGATTTTGTTGTTCCATCTTTGGAACAACATTCTTTTTTGTTTTTTTTTCAATTTTTGAACAACACTTTTTTTTCTTGTATAATTTTTGTGTGTTCTGAACAACAACTTTTTTTATATATTTCACAAGTACCGCTTTCCTCTTATGCCTCATTTATTTTGATTTCTTTTATGGCTTGAGTATAGTGTCTGCATATGGATAATAATTAAGGATTTTATTAAAGCAGGTGAATATTTTTAACATTATGATCTTTGACAAAGGCAACTTCTTGATGATAGACTTAAAACAATTGAAAGGGACACAATTATTTATATTTTACTTTACTGTACTGATATCTACTGTATATGATATTGATTGATCATCTTTACCATGCTGTTTCTATTCTTCCTGGTTATAATTCTCTCTGTCTATTATCAATGGGATTATGGGTATAATTTTTCTTATTATTGATATGTTTTAACTTCTTACACCATCCCTACTCTTAAGGAGTACTGAGCCTCCCTCTATTTATCATAAAATTATGTAATGATAACTAAATTTTATCTACAGATAGAGGATAGGGGGTCTCATTAAGAGCTAGCCTACCATGTTCATAGCGACATAGCAATGTGACATTCCCACTATGGCTACCACACCAGGGCTATGATCCATTGGATGGATAAACCATCCTTGGAACAGGAGGTATCATCACGAGCCGGCCTGTTCACTTTTGCTACTTCCCAGTGAATGGCAGTGTGGTTATCTGGTTACCACACCAGCACACTGGTCTCTCCTGTAGAAACAGCAATAAAAATTTTTCAAATATAAATTGAGGATCCTAGCTCACATGGGTTAAAAATAAACTCTGTCGAGGCTATGGACGCCTGCTGGAAACAAAAGCTCTGCTTATGGTATTGAAATTTTATTTCCACAATCAATAACTCTTATAATACCCTCTTCCCATTTATCCTTTTTCGAGAGATTATTTCCGCTAAATATTTCCTTACTTTGAACCTTTATGCATGAGTTTATGTTTTTTACTCAATCATATCATACACAGTCAGAATATAGTCAGCAAAGCCCTTTTTTTATATATTGACGTTCCTTTTCGTATCACTTAACCTATCATCAACCAAAGCTTCTTGTCTCTTATCACTTATTATCATAATACACCACGCTTTTACTCTATCCACCTCTCTTATTGTCCTGTCATTTATGTACTTTGTTCTAATTATGGCTATACTCTTTATCCTTACATCCTGCCACCAAAATAGCCATTTCCCGTCTCGTCGGTCGAAGGCGACCTCTCATTTCGGAGGGGGAGAGGACTCCCGTTACACTTATTCAGGAGCTTTCATTATTTCATTAACTGACAAGTTATCCCATGATTATGTGGCATGTGAAAATCATTTACCAACCTTTCAAATAACATCAGCTATTTCTATTGCTCTAAGTATCGTTGTGCTTTTCGATATTGTTATGCTTTTCAATACTGCTGTTCTTTTCGGTATTGTTGTGCTTTACAGTATTACTGTTCTTTTCAGTATTTCCATGCCTTTCAACATTGCCGACTCTTCCCATTACATTCAGCCTTTGCAAACGTAGGGAGAATTCAAACACTATGGGTGGTAAGACAGTGCGCCGTGAGCCTTTAGTATTAAAAGTCTCTGACAGAGCAAGAGAAATTTTGATCCGAGCAGGATGGATATCATATATTACAAGGTTTCGACCTTCAAATGAGGAAATCACTATTGAATTTTTACAGAATTTGTAGAACGAGGAATCCATGGTAAAAGGCAGAAGGATTACAGTTACAGACGTAGTAATAGCTGAGGTATCTGGGCTGTCGGTAGAAGACACCACATGGGCACAAAAACATGTAATGATACAAGACGCGGTGGAAAACTTCAAAGATGAAGGTGAACAACTGGTCTGAAAAGGCAAAGGCATTCAACCATCTTCTCTCACAGAACCATGGCAGGAACTAGCAAGCATTATCCAGAACTACATTACCTGTGATGGACGCCATGATGTGGTAAGGCCACGACAACTCAAACTCCTAGGTGTTCTAAAACGAAAACTTACTGTTAATTTTCCATCCCTTTTAAATTATTTATTGCATGATACTGATACTAGAATAAGACAGGCTAGGCACCCTGAAATGGTGATAAGTCACCATGTACTGATTAGAATGATAATTAGTCATAGCCTAGTCCAATATGACCTGACTTAGGACGGTTTTATTATGGCCCTAGAAAGCATACAGAACCCTGTAACTCAATACCCTGCAATTGGGAAAGCAAGTCAGCCAAACCCTGTCTCAAAAAGAAAAAGGACTGTCCGTCCAAGGGTCAAACCTCACAAACGGAGGAGGTCTATAAGAGTCGAATTAGCCCTGAGGATGTCTGTAAACCTGTGGGATGAAAATGACCAACCTGCATAGACGTCTAGCCCAGTTAGGGTAGGGGATTCTGAGTCTGAAAAAGAGACACCAGGTTCAGAGGAATAACCAGAAGAAGAGGCTGGGTCAGAACCAAAACAAGAAGAATAACCCGAGGAAGAGGCTGAGCCAGAATCAGAGCCCGAAGAACAAGAACAAGATTATGAACTGGAAGTTGAAGCAGGGCCAGATTTTGAGGCAGGAATGGCCGAGGTCCTAGAGAATCTCGATGTGTACATGCAACTTGGAAGACCATTTGGTCCTAGCACATTGGAAACACAAGCCCTGGAGAATTCTGGGCACATAGAAACTCCTCCATCACAAGAGGCTGCAGACATAGAAATTGGACAGGAATCTGATAAACAGTATGGCGATACAATTTTGTTAGAATATAGCCAGGAGAACCTACATAAGTCTTGTTGGCTCGAGGGGTCTTGACCCAGGTTCGGTGTGCAAGGTTTGCCAACAAACCCCTATACTACTGGCCCTTTCAGCAATGACCTCCTTGCGCAGGTCAAAGTCTTACTCGAAGTAGTATGGGTGGGTGCTAGAACCAGGTTTCCGCACCCTGAGAAAGGATGGGTAAAGCAAGCAGAGCTGTACTAGGTCCTGTAATCCCTGATTACCTTGTTCTGCGCAGGGTTAATTAAGTCTCTATTCACATCCACGTGCACTAGATCTATAGTTATATGCTTGTTATTATATCAACACAACAATACATAAACATAACATAATAGATCTAGATCCAAGAGCACAGTATACAGATCTTTCGCAGCTTAAGGACAAAAAATGCACAATACAACAAGTATCAGTAATTCACATAACAGTACTCACAGATTCAGTTCTCTAACAATATTTCGCATTCATTCATTCATCAATTCTTCCTTACAATTCACTTCCCAACCTGCGCACACAACAGCAGGGTCCGCACACAGCTGGACTTGGATCTCCGCATACATAGCCAGCAGGAGTCTGTTCCCAAAAACCCAAACAGATATCTTAAATCATAATTTGCATCAATAGCTCATCATTTCTTATCCTTTACAATACAAAATGCATCTCTATTTATAACAATCTAGCCTCAACTTTCCTATGGTCCGCAACCCATGGTTTTCAGACCCCTATTTTTCCCTTTGACCCACCCCAAAACCCCTCCGCTAGGCTAAATATAATAAAAAATATTCAAAATGGACTAGTTCCGTAGCTTGTTAGGAGACCCCATTCCAACAGTCCCCCAACAAAATCTTGTGACTCGTCTCGAGTCACTGCATTGGTGCAACTTTTATTTGCACGTGCAAGATAGCCACAGTGCGGAGGAGCGGTGGGAGCACTTCCTTACTCTGGGTCGTAGCTCGTTGTGCAATGTTTACCAGTGTCAGGGAGGCAGGGCCATCGGGAGCCGCGGTGACCCGTTCGTATAGCCGGTGCAGGCGTGCAATGGCAGACTGAGTGTCTTTGGCAAGCTGAAGTGCGGTGTTAGCCCATGGTTGCAACCGTTTTCGAATGACATGCTTGTTGTGGAAAAGGTTCTCAATCCTGTCCAAGATGGCTAGACGCTGCGAGGAGACGGTGGAGGGTGAGGAGGCTCTCGCTTGGTCCAGAGCAGCTTCCACCTGCTATAATTCCATCTGGATATGCTGAAGTGTGGATTGGGGCCACACTGTCGTCCATAATTGTGTAGTTGTTTTGACCAATTGTGGGCCCTGCATTAGCTGCTCCTGGATAATACACGTTACGTTTGTGACCATTGCAATCTACTGGTCCCGTAGTTCAAGAGGTAGGTCATACTGCTGTTGCATGGCTTGGTCACGGTGGCGAATTTCGCGCAACACTCTGGTGTACAATCCTCATAGCTCTGTGCGAGATAGTTGCACTAAATCGAGTTGGGTGTCCCCAGTAGTTGGATCGGGGGTGTTGACTAGGGCCATGCGAGGGAGTGAACACACATTGCTTCTACTGGGCGGTATTCTGGAGTTGCGGAGAAGCCGCAACATTTCCCTGTATCGTAGTGTTCCATCTGTGCGTGGTTCACGGACAATTCTTTCTGCCAGGAGCTAGTGCTCACCCCTGTGGCTACACTCAGCATTCCCAGGCTCTTTGGTTGGGTCCATCCTAGCAACACGAAAGCAGTCAACCCAGAGAATGTTAATGAGCGCAAAAAACTAGTACGCAGATAGCAGGAGCATGTTGTAAGGTGAGTAAATAGCTTGGTGTGTAATTATCTATCCATCCGCATACCATCTGGAGCTATTTAATGGTGGAGTAGCCCATTCGTGAGACTGACCATCGATTAGGTAGATCAATCTTACCATAAATGGCTGCATTGATGATTTTCTGCCGATTGTGCGTAGTTGTAAGATCCCTTTTTTATTAAATCAGGATGGGCTAACAGGCATCCTGCATGCCGGAGGTGGTTTCCCCGAAACGTCAGACCACGGATGACGCCTGTATGTCGTTTGCATACCCTGAATGAAGGTCAACGCGAGGTGTGTCTACAAGTTGGCCATTAGTCTTTTCGAGCCATGCGCTTTGCCCTTGCTTGGGACGTCCTTGCTCCAGAGGGCTGCGTCACATGTCCTCATGCCATTTATTACTTGAGGCGTCCACAAATTCTTCAAATTACACGTGGGTCTGGGAAGGTCTGTAACCCGACGAAGGCCTAGATCAGCGGTACCCCAGCAAGCCTGTCCGTGCAAGGCTTGATCGCACCCTTGAGTGTTGTATGTCAGCAAGTGTCTGCGTAGGTCGACTGACCTTGGAGTCCATCTGGCAACTGGGGTCCCTATGCGCAAGGTCACCCTTCTCCAATACTTATCCTGAGTGAAGAATACCGGTCCTTGCGTAGGTGCTCCGCGCAGTGTTAGTGATAGTGCCCCTAGCCTGCGTTCCGTGGGAATCTTAGGTTCAACCGTCTTCTGAATATCATTTGCGTCCTCCTGGCAGGGTAGGTTCCTTTCCGTGGTAGAGATGCGCCAAAAATTCCTGACGGTATGTGTAGAAATTTAAATAACTGATATGTTATTTTACCGAGATTCTCCTGATCACACACTATTTTAAATTCATGCACAATACATAATCTCTTCTACCATTGATCATTAATTACGGAAATAAAAACAATCACATGCGCACATTAAAACCATAAGAAATCACACATATGAACACAATATTTTATGGGAAAGCTTAAAGCTGAAAACCCCCAACTATCTGTATATTATATGTCATATAGATCATGTAACAATCATTATAGAAATCTCCTCACAAGCCCTCAGTACAATCTCCAATTTCTACACACTAATCAGGTCCGATCTAGCAAAACACATGCTCCAATCTCTGCCACCTGATGTCCTGCCTCTACTGCACAATCCTTGCTGGAGATAGGCTTTGACAGAACTCGAATTCACTTGGTATGCACTGTGAAATCCTCATTGGCATCTCCATCAATGTGTGGTGCAAACTCATGCACCAGTATAGTCACAACTGATAGTCACACTGCTCTTTCACCTACCTCTTCACTGGTCTCCACTGAAACTGTCCATGTACTGTAGTTAACTGATGTATTCTTTAGTTGATTAATGAGTTAATAATTAGTGAATTAATTAATAACATTCACACCACTCTCACTAGTGTATCAATCAATTAGACTAGATACAACTAGTACTTCCAACTGTGTCTAACTGAGTTAAACTGAACACAACTCCACCAACTACTTCTACAACTCCACCAAACTCTGTCACATGAGTTCTAACTAAAGTCCATGAAATAGCTCCACTTAACCCTCAGGAATAGCATAATTCCTTCTGTCAGCTCCTATGCCACATCCGTGCACTTAACTGAAGTGCTCCAAGAGAATAAGTTAATGTTTAGAGTCCAAATATTATTAAGAGCTAATAATATTCAACATATCTATTTTTAGACTGGCAATATAAAAATATATTCCGCCCAATATGTATAAAAATAGAAGTCCATATATTTTTCCAACATGACCAACCATCCACAAATAGCATCCTGCAACTCATAGAATATGATCGACATGTCTAAAAATAGACATAGCCTAAAAATAGACTTTGCGCCAAAAATAGCCTGCGGGCCCACTTAGTGAAGGCGACTTCTTTCCACTAAACTCATCATCTTGTTGGTAATATCAATAATCAAGACACGGAGCACCGAAATCTCATGCAATCGGCCTTGCCAATTTTCCAGCTCCTCATCAGAGTCAGAAAAACATTCACTGTCCTTTTCCCAGCAGAGAATTCCTTCATCCATGGGGTTAACCCGATCTTCATCCTGCGCAGTTAATTTATAAATGTGATCTAATTCCTCCTCCTCATAGGTTGGCTCTATATACCGTGCACCTTCTGTTGGATCTAGTGGTACTATGACACTTGTACCTTTGCTTTCAAACACCATGCTGCACTTCTTGAGATTGATGACACCCACCATGTCAATTTCCCAGTCCAGTCCAAAGATCGCAGGGTAGGGATCCGCATCTTCCACAATTTCTATGACTTCAAAGTCATCTAGGACCCTTACCCATGCGATGTCAACCATGACTTTTGGTAACCTCCCTAGAGGGATGATTTTTTTTTTATTGGCCATTTGCAGCTGGATGGTGGACCATTCTAATTTAGGCTCTCACATTCATTTCCATGTCTATTTTGGTAATACATTCGCATCTGACCCTAGATCTAAGATAACCTGATCCATCTCATAGTCACCAATCTGCATAGTCAATCGTATCTCTCTCTCCGTGCGCTTCTTATAGTTGTATAGTTTGTGTACATCCTTGGTTTCAGGGATCAAATTGGACCAAGTTGTGTACGTATTTAGTAGTTCTTGGATATTTCCTACAGCTTGCGGATTTCGTATCAGCTTTAGACATGCTTTTAAAAAGGGCTCAACTCCTTACTCTATCCAAGGTTACGTCAGCAGCTGCGCAGGGTCTGCCAGTGGTGTCTGTTCTTTGAAAGGCACTCCCTTTCGGGAGGCCAGCTCCTCTTTTGCTCCCTAGGTGACCAGCCCGCTGCGTGTCATGAATTTTACACAGGGATCCACCTTTCTTAGCTTGGTTTTAACTCTTTGTACATTCTGCGTAGGGGCGGGCTGCTTTTCCTACATCTTGACTATTAAAATTGGGCAATCCTCTACCTCATGGTCCAGCTGCCTACAATATTTGCATGATGGCCTGGTGGGATTTGGGCATTCTCTGGCAAAGTGCCCTATTTCCCCATAGTTATAACAGACTAGCTGCCCATGTCCTCGTCCTACGCTTCCTCCCCGACCTCCTCTGCCTCGGACCGGTGATCCTCCAAAGTGTGCAGAAAGTCTTGGTGACACAGGGTCCGATTGTACCCTATATAAGTTCCCACGATCCATCATTAAGTCATAAGTACGACAGTTATGCTCATCATTTCCCACTAATCGGCAGAATCGGCACCATTTTTGCTTTAGTTCTGGGACATATGCACCTAGCTGAGGGAAATGGTTTATATCATGTAGTCCTGCTACCCGACAATCATCACACCATAGCGCAGGTCTGCTTGAACCTGGTCGTAATAGGATGGGTTCCCTACTTACCCCTGGGCGTACCAGACTAGGTCCTCCTTCTTGCATGTAATCTGTCAATAGAGGGCACTGATCCTTCATATGGCCAAACACCCGGCATCATATGCACCAGAGATCTACGCAACCATCCTTTCCTCGCTCTTTTCATAGGTTCTGTATCTCCATATGCATAGCCCCAAGTTGTTCCTGGATTTGTTGTACCACTATGGATGTATCCTCTCGGGGTGCAGCCTCCAGTTTCAAAGCGACTTTCACAGCCTTCTCCTGCGACTCAAAGGTCTGATGACTCATTGGCGTGCACAGATGAGGTAACAACATAGCGATGAACCATTCCGTATGTTTTCTATCATCATATTTGAACCCTCCTTCCCTGATTGCTTTCTTCAGTTGTTGATCAGCCTCCCATACTGACTCAGACGCACCTTGTTTGAAGTCCTTTACTTCTGCTACCAACTGGGAATAATATTTTGGCTTCCTGAACTAGTGCGTCAAAGCATCCTTGATATCTTGAATAGATGCACTCCCATTTTGGGCAATATACCGCATATACCAGTCCAGGGCCCTGTTCTCGAAGGCCAACGACAGCTGCGCCATTTTTACCGTATCACTCGCCACATTCTGCGTAGTCCATACAGAGTCTGCAATGAACCAAAACTGGTCCATATCCTCATCTCCTACCCCCCTAAAGGTAGGTAGTTTCAGATGCGCAGCCATATCACTGTCTAGGGAGGGTGGCAGTATAGGCGAATTCTTACCTTTGCACGGCCTAGGTGGCGATGTGGCTGGGGGATCTTGCTCACCTGGTTCCTGCAATCGATTGTAGGCATATCTCCCTCTGTCAAGGTTGGTCCGATAGTATTTACCACTGTGTGTTGCGAATCTGTCTAGATCGGAGGTCATTCAGTCAATATGACTACACAGAATACTCTTTTCGCACAGTAATTTCTTGATCAGCAACGGTAAAGTCCTTATAAATTTTCCCCAAAACCCTTTGAAGAATCGTCGTTCAGCCTTAGAGTATGATACAAACTGATCAATGGCAAATTCTATCACAAATCCTCCTAGCACACTATCCACCCAGTGATCCACCATACGTGTGATAGTATTATTAGTTTTTTCCAGTTGCTCGAGCAGATCTGGGGTCCACTAAGTGACTTGCTCGTCCTTCCAGCACTTCTGGAATTCCACAAGTCGGGCCAGCCACTCCTGGAGTTCAATCACAAAGGTTACAAAGAATATTTCGTAGCTTTCAGTAAGAATGTACCTATTTTTCCACCTTTCTGCCGTTAACTTTTCACTGTGATTTTCTTTTACTGCGAACTCCTGGATCTGTCTTTCAAACCAGTCTTCAATCTCTTTTCTCTCAAGCTTCCAGTATTCTCTTGTCATTACCCGATTCCTCTCTCAGACTTCTTCTGATCTCGGAAACGGAACCATTTGTTAGCTCGATGGGTCCTAACCCAGGTTCGATGTGCAAGGTTTGCCAACAAAACCCTATACTACTAGCCCTTTCGACAGTGACCTACTTGCACAGGTCAAATTCTCACCCGAAGTAGTATGGGTGGGTGCCGGAACTAGGTTTCTGCACCCTAAGAAAGGATGGGTAAAGCAAGTAGAGCTGCACTAGGTCCTGTAATCCCCGATTACCTTGTTCTGCGCAGGGTTAATTAAGTCTCTATTCACATCCACGTGCACTAGATCTATAGTTATATGTTTGTTATTATATCAACACAGTAGTACATAAACAGAACATAACAGATCTAGATCCAAGAACACAATATATAGATATTTCGCAGCTTAAGGACAGAAAATGCACAACATGTTTAAATTACCGCAATTCACATACATTAGGGGAATTTTGAGGTCTAAAATGGGCCTCCTAAGGAAAATTATAAAATAATAGTGGAAAAAATCAAATAAGATTTGATGACATCATCAAATTTTAGAGGGAAAAATGGAAAAACTACTTTTTCAACTCATATTTTCAACTTGTCTCCCAAATTTTTTACTCAAATTTCAAGCGGGAGTACTCGTTGGATGCGAAATTTAATTCCCCATCCAAGGAGTACCCATTTTGAATACTTTCGATGGGCCCTACTACACGAAAAATGAGAAATACATAAAAAAGCATGATTACAATCACGTTTTTTTATGTATTTCTCATTTTTTGTGTAGTAGAGTTCATCGAAAGTATGCAACATGGGTACTCCTTGGATGAGGAATTAAATTTCGGATCCAACGAGTACTCCCGCTCGAAATTTGAGTAAAATTTTTGGGAGATAAGTTGAAAATATGAGTTGAAAAAGTAGTTTTATTATTTTTTTATTTTTTAATATTTTTACCCTTTTATTTAAAAAATGGTGAATCATCCCCCATGGTTGACATCATCATCTTGAATCCTATTGGTTGTTACAAATTTTATTTTTGTTGTACGTTTTTCTTATGAGGCCCATTTTAGACCTCAAAATTCCCCTAATGACAGTACTCACAGATTCAGTTCTCTAACAATCTTTCGCATTCATTCATTCATCAGTTATTCCTTACAATTTGCTTCCCAACCTGTGCACACAGCAGCAGGTTCCGCACACAACTGGACTTGGATCTCCACGCACACAGCCAACAGGAGTCCGTTCCCAAAAACCCAAACAGATAACTTAAATCAAAATTCGCATCAATAGATCATATTTTCTTATCCTTTATAATACAAAATGCATCTCTATTTATAACAATCTAGCCTCAAGTTTCCTATGGTCCAAAACCCATGGTTTTTGGACCCCTAGTTTTCCCTTTGACCCATTACAATGCGTTTGGGGCTTTGACCCACCCCAAAACCCCTCCGCTAGGCTAAATATAATAAAAAATATTCAAAATCGACCAGTTCCATAGCTTGTTAGGAGACCCCATTCCAACAAGTCTGTAGATATAGAATTTGGTCGCAAATTTGAAAATCAGTCAAGAAATACAGTTCCTTTGGAACACAGCTTTGAGGGCCAACAAGCAGCCTTAGAAACAGTTGATGAACCTGTTAGTGGAATAGACGCTCCTCGAAAGAACCAAGGAGTAGGAGCAAAACTTAAGAAGCTGCGACAACAATACCGGAACCTCCAAAATATAGTTAAAAGGTTACGATGAAAAATAAAAAAATGTAAAATGCAGAGCACTGCTCCTGAGGTGACTTCTGTAGCAACACAAACACTAAAATGTGAAAATAAATCAGTGAGGATTCAAACAGAACTCGTTTCCACTACAACAATTGCCACCCAGATTGAGTTGCATGAGAAGATGGTGAGTGTAGTTGTTCAAATGGAGGGTTGGTCCTCCCACAATAATAAAATACAAACTAAAAAGGTACTCTTTCACAGTATTGGCACCTAAACAGAGAAGAAATATGAGGATTCCTCGTCAAAGAAGGACCCTATTGTTTTAAAGCTTCAGGAATAATTAACACAAGCTGAGCTTGCTTTAGAACAACATCAACAACAAACAGTCTCCCTGAAAAAATATCAGGAATTACAAAAATAATTGAGAGGACTAGCTCTAGCAGAGAATGAAGCTTTTGATAAGGCTAGACAGGAAGAATAAAAAATGAATAGAATGAAAACTAAGCTGAACAATGTTAGGAATCAATTGAACACCATTTTTTCATTATATTCAGATATCTTAACTTGTCAATCTCCTGCTACGAACTATGCCTTGTTTTTATTAGAACAATATTTATTGTTAAAAATCAAAGTTGTTAGAGCCGGCAAGCCAATTGAGCTGAAGATGATGGAAGATTTTATAAATTGCTGTAAGATACATGGAGTTAAGGTCGAAAGGCTTCTTTGTGAATTTTATTTACATAATTTCATATTAGATAAAGAAGTGGATGTGAATCCTACCGTTTTATTGGAGATGTTCAATTTCAGGCTTCTATTTCTTTTTCAGTCAACCAACTTAAGTGGTTGAAGGCTTATAATTCGTTTCAAAGACAGGAACACAACTTGGATATTTGGGTAATAAGTGAACCTACTCACCCTCTCCAAGTGTTTGCTAAGCATAAAGCACTGATGACACAAGAGGGTGTGACTAAGATTTTAGGGCCCATACATAAGGAACTAGTGCTAGAAGGAACAACATATCTCCTCTCCATCCAAGAAAGATCCCTGGTTGCATCCAAAATGAGATGGGTGGTCTCAAGAAATAGTGTGAAAGATAGAGAACCATTTAATTATGGAAATTTCAAAGATGCTGTGAGACGGTTAATCCCATATGGCAACTTTATCTTAAGAGAAGGACCTTATTGGGTGGGATGTCGCTATAGAAGCCCCATTATCTAGTATCCTCCTGAGGGATATCATCCTAACTATGAGTTACCTGAAGGACAAGAAGCGGAAGCCTTTGCACACTTGGCACGACATCATGGTCTTAGGCCTATTACAGACAGACCTTCTCCAGCCTACTCTTTAACTTATTTGCATCAGAATTATTTATTTTTCGTGAGGACATGAAAAAAGGTAAGCAGGGGAGTATGTTGAGCCTTGCAATAGGTATGTATTTACTCTCAAATACTATCCTTTTTCCTCTTCTTTGTCCATTTTTGGGTCATAATATAATAATATCATGAATGGATTCTGATAAAAGAATGAATGAAATAGTTTAACCGTGCAAACTAATTTCCATTGCTTTTATCATGACAATAATAGATAAAACAATAGTTGTTCCCAAAAAGGAGCAGCAGGATCTAACCAAGGGAAAAGAAGGCGCGTTAAAGGCAGTTAAATCAGAAGACGAATCAGTGAGAACGACTGACTATTTGAAGATAGTAACCTGTTATGAATCCCTCAAGATACCCTAATATTGAGGGATCACATTTACCTCCTCCTTTAGCTATAAAGGAACGAGAAGAATACGAAGACGGACATCATGATGACATAGGAGAAAGTGGAGAATGTAAATTGGATCATATCACATATTGTATAATGTCTCTTTCATTTATGTATCATTTGATAATGAAAAAAATGTAGTTATGAAAGATAGAATTGTATTGTAATGACTGCGTTTATTAATATATAGTTTGTGTTGCTGTTCATTCGATTGTTCTGGAGTAACTAAGCAGTGTTCGCTGGCAGCTAAGGGCCCAGTCTCTGGTGAATCTCGCTATTGTTCTTTGTGCTATACTTTTCCATTTACTGCAAGTATATTATGATTTTCTACTTTACAGTGAATTAATTTTGATAGTTTAGATTTTTGTATTTATTCCCTTGAGTGCGCATTACCAATTTATTAGTTGTTTTATTAAAAGAATTGGCTTTGATTACTCCAAGCATAAACTGTTATTTCCACTGCTTTCCTTTTGTTCGATAGTTTAGATCCAACTGAAAGAGCTTGGTTAATGCTTCAGTGCTCTCGTTTGATTTTCATTTGAATTGGTTGAATTAAGAATGAATCATAGTTCTTGGTTATAATACTTAGTGAATCGTTTTCTTTTAAGCTTTAGATTTATGATTGCATCTATATTAAAACGATTGCCTTTAGCATTAATCTTTGTATGAATAGCTTGCACATACTGTGTACACACTTGAGATAAAAATACTTATCCTGGTTGATAATTAATGTGAGGCAATTAGGAGTTCTTAAAGACACCTGTTAGCACCCAACAACCAGAACAGTCAAATCAAACACCGAATGAAGGACTTGACAGCCAAAACTCTAACAGCCCTGAACAACAACATAATCGTGAAGCTGAACTTGAAACACTTTGGGACATGAGCATTGATGGCTCTTGTGGCTAAGCTGCACAAGACTTCCCTAATGAAGAGAAAACACCCAAAATAGAGCTGCCTTGTATTGCTGATATAAATCTGCTAAAACACTTACACGAGGAAAAATTTTCTAGGGATCCGGATAAAAAATACCTTAAATTATTTCAATACAAAGATAACTCATTACCAAGAGGTTTTACCCCTTTGGAAGAGTTTTTTAACTTCAAATATGTTGCTAGGAAGCCAGAAATGGAATCTACAGATATTGATGTAGAAGAGTGCAACACAGGTAGCATGGAAGAACCCAAAATGATCAAGCTGTCCAAAACTCTCCCTCCTCACATAAAACAGAATTACATTGAACTATGAAAAGAGCTTAAAGATTTTTTTACATGGGGGTATGAGTACTTCAAACCCTATGATACAAACAATATTCAAAATAAGATTCCTCTCAAGGGAAACCAGAAACCATTCAAGTAGAAATTGAGAGGAATAAACCCCATCCTAGTACCTCTAGTTGAAAAAGAAACAAAGGAGATTTATGAGGCTAGTACCATAGTCCCATTAAGGTACTCAGAATGGGTTTCTAACCTTGTGTTAGTAAGGAATAAAACAAGGGGGGATTAGGCTATGCATAGATTTTAGAAACTTAAAGAAAACCTCCCTGAAAGACAACTGCCCTTTACCTAAGATAGATCATATACTGCAAAGGATGGTAGGTTCTAAAAGGATGTCATTGCTTGATAGTTTTTTAGGTTGTAATTAGGTGATAGTTCTCCCAACTGATCAACATGAAATAATTTTCACAACACCTTGGGGCGCCTACATGTATGACAAAATGCCATTTGGGTTGATGAATGCGGGGGATACTTTTCAAAGACCCATGGACACTGCTTTTTCTGAGGACTTAAGTTACTTCATTATGATACACCTTGATGACATCATTGTCTATTTTAAAATTGATAGTGAATACCAAGTTCACCTAAGAAAGGTCTTTGAAAGGGCGAAAGTGCTGAAGTGGTATTTAGGGAGACAGGACAAGGGAAAGCATGGAAAATTTGAAAATTTGTGGAAGGGTCCTTACATCATTCATTCAGTTAGAGGTAACAATGCTTTCTTTTTAGAAGAGATATATGGAGTAGAGTTATTTGGAGGTCATGTTAATGGTAGGATGCGCAGGCACTATTTTAGTCAAAATTCCTAGTTTGAAGCTTTCATTCATTGTACATAACATTTCTTGATGAAAGATAAGAAATAAAAAAACACAAAACAAAGGAAGGAAGAAAAAGAGGGTAGGTAAAAGAAGAGGTACAACCCCATACCAAAAAAGAGTATTTCTGAAAGTGTGCAAGCCTAAATGCCACTACTGTTGAGAAAAGAAAGTCTTGTTCGGTCATCTAGCCTAATCATGGTTGAACATGTTTTGAATTTATGCTGATAGGTTAGTGAAAGAAGACATATCAAACAATTTAAGATTGACTTGTCATTAGATTAGATTAGGAAAATAAGCTGGTTCCTAAAGCATAAATCTGAACCAAAGAGAAGAGAGGGACACATTACAAATGATAGATCATAACACTCATGTTTTCTAGTTTTTTATTGTACAAAAATAATGTCTTTGTGCAGCTTTTCCAAATGCCACAACCCATGGAAAATCAGATTGATTAATCATGGTTTGATCATGTTTTAAATTTCATGTTAGTAGGTTAGAGAATAAAATTTTTCAAACAGCTTAATCTTGACAGATGATTAGACTAGGTAGAGAATAAGAGAGTTAATTAGCCTAATCTGAACTCTCAGAGTGATAAGGGTACAAGTAGATAGTTGTGTGCTTCCAAAAGAAAAGAATGTCAAGGGTTTTCTAGTCCAGGTGCACCCCAAAGAAAAAAAAATTTAGGCAAAGTGTGATGGGTAGGTAGAACTAATGTCGAAGCAAGCATGTCTTTCAGATTTTGAGATCATAGCTTCAAGAGAACATCAAAAAATGAAGGAAGGAATATCTGCCAAGTGCAAGTAAGGCACTGGTGTTCAAAAATCAGAGATTTGAGCTCTAAGGTCATGGACACCTCTTGAAAAGAGCTACCCTCCCCAAGTGGAGCCACTATTAGTCATCAGTAATTTTTACTATCTGTAGATGACTAAATATTGGCTATATATTTCTAAAAGCAAGATTACTGAATATTGTGAGTTTTAGAAATATCACTTCCTTCATTATCCTTATACCAAAATTTTCACTATTCTACCATTTTTCCATTCCATGGACACCCTGCCACTCTTGAAAAACTCCTTATGGGCTTGTGTTACCCATCTCCATCCTTTTTCTTGCATATAACCTCATTACTATGTTTTTCCCTTGCCTATCACTCCACTTCTCATCTAGGGTTACCAATCAACCTATTCATTCCCATGTTCACCAGGTTCCTTAAACATTGATGGTCTCAAAACTATCTCTATAGGCTCTTTAAATAAATCAGGTACGTTGGATTTTGGATCATCAATGCACCACTTTGTCAAAAAAACTCTGTTTTTACACTTGGAGATCCCAAACCAGATTTCAATCAAAGACCAAGTCAAATTACCCTCCCACTAGGTCATTAGGGTTTCACAGGTTGTAAGGTCATCATTGATGTTTTAAGCACTGCCTTTTCTATATTAGAAGCTGGCTTAGATGTAAACGAAGATTGGCACATGTTTTTCCAAGAAAGATCAGAAAATATCCAAAGAGGACTACTTTGTCAAATTCAAGTTTTGTAAAAGGTAAATGTACTTGGCATTTCTGCAGGAGTGTCAAGAGGTCAATCAACAAAAGAAATTGATAAGGTAATTGATATGTTCCTAAAGGAAGACATGTTGCAGCAAGAAGACAGAAAGCACTTGGTCTTAAGGAGAATCCAGGTTTTTAAGCTTGATTGGGCCAGCAGTGTGCCAAGCAGGGATCAAATGCAGTAAATCACATGAAGGAGGCACACCAAGAAAATCAAACATGAAGAGAAGTTTTTCATAAAATATGGATGAAATAGGGAAAAAGGTGAGGTGAACTAGATAGAAATTAATGAACTTGAAAGGGCTATAGAGAACATAGAAGACAACACTGATAATTGTTTTCAAGCACTCCAAACACCTAGGGTTTTGGGAAAATGGCTTAAGAAGGTGAAAGGCATGATTTGAACTCCATGATGACAATAAAGGGATTATGAAGATGTCACTGTTTGTAAAGATTCCAAACTTATCCCAAGGAGTTTGTCATGCCAAAAATGGTCAAGAGAGGTAAACTCCATGATGCCAGGAAAGAAAAGGATTGTGAAAATATTTCTACTGTGCAAGTATCCAAAGTTTTGCCAAGGTAAAATGTCTCACTGCCTCAAAAGAACAAGAATGTAAAGGATATCAGAAAAATGATAATTGTTCTCAAGCACTCCAAACCTTAGAAATAATTGTGTTCTTTTGATCCAAATGTTCTTATGGAGAGACTAGGCCTCGAAATAACCAAACCTTACAAAGACTTGTATTCTTTTGATTCAAGAAGAGTCAAATGTTTGGGTCTAATCAAGGATCTGTGTGTCAATCTGGCACAAATACCTGCTAAGAGTATAGTCATGGAAATTGTAGTGGTTGAAATTACCTCAAAGTATGGCATGCTTTTATCTAGATCATGGGGAGCCAAACTTCAGGGGAACCTCCAAATGGACATGTCCTATGCTATCATCCCGGTCTTTAACCAAACAAGGAGATTGTACCGAGAATCACACATGAAATACATGGTAAGCAGCCAAGGCAGGCCAAACAACACACCTCTTTATTCCATACATTCATACCTTGACTCATTTATCTTGTATAATGAATATGATATTAATGAACAAGTAAATGAAAATGAGAAAGATCTAGGCCTACCAGAATAGTCAAATCAAACACCCAATGAAGGACTTGACAGCCAAAACTCTAACAGCCCCAAACAAAAACATAATGGTGAAGCTGAACTTGAAACACTTTTGGACATGAACATTGATGGATCTTGTGGCAAAGCTGCACATGACTTCCCTAATGAAGAGTAAACACCCAAAATAGAGCTGCCCTGTACTGCTGATATAAATTTGCTAAAACACTTACATGAGGAAAAATTTTCTAGGGATCTGGATCAAAAATACCTTAAAGTATTTCAATGCAAAGATAACTCATTACCAAGAGGTTTTACCCATTTGGAAGAGTTGTTTAACTTCAAATATGTTTCTAGGAAGCCAGAAATGGAATCTACAGAGACTGATGTAGAAGAGTGCAACATAGGCAGCATGGAAGAACCCAAAATGATCAAGCTGTCCAAAACTCTCCCTCCTCACATAAAATAGAATTACATTGAGCTATGAAAAGATATTAAAGATGTTTTTACATGGGGGTATGAGGAATTGAAACCCTATGACACAAACATTATTCAAAATAAGATTCCTCTCAAGGGAAACCAGAAACCATTCAAGTAGAAATTGAGAGGAATAAACCCCATCCTAGTACCTCTAATTGAAAAAGAAACAAAGGAGATGTATGAGGCTAGTACCATAGTCCCATTTAGGTACTTAGAATGGGTTTCTAACCTTGTGTTAGTAAGTAATAAAACAAGGGGGGATTAGGCTATGCATAGATTTTAGAAACTTAAACAAATCTTCCCTGAAAGACAACTACCCTTTACCTAAGATAGATCATATACTGCAAAGGATGGTAGGTTCTAAAAGGATGTCATTGCTTGATAGTTTTTCAGGTTGCAATAAGGTGATAGTGCTCCCAACTGATCAACATGAAACAGTTTTCACAACACCTTGGGGTGCCTACATGTATGACAAAATTCCATTTGGGTTGATGAATGCAGGGGATACTTTTCAAAGACCCATGGACACTGCTTTTTCCGAGGACTTAAGTTACTTCATTATGATACACCTTGATGACATCATTGTCTATTTTAAAATTGATAACGAATACCAAGTTCACCTAATAAAGGTCTCTGAAAGGGACAAAGTGCTGAAGTGGTATTTAGGGAGAGAAGACAAGGGCAAGCATGGAAAATTTGAAAATTTTTGGAAGGGTCCTTACATCATTCATTCAGTTAGAGGTAACAATGCTCTCTTTTTACAAGAGATAGATGGAGTAGAATTATTTGGAGGTCATGTTAATGGTAGGATGCTCAAGCACAATTAAGTTCAAATCAGAAGTGGCCAAATATTAAGGTGAAAGACATTGTTTGAATTCCATGGTATTGGCAAGGGAGTGTTGTGAAGATGTTGCCTTGTGTTTCAGTCTCAAAGGTGTCAGAAGCAAACATCTCAAGCCTCCATCATTAAAGAAGGTCAAGTTCATCATCTTATCAACCTGCATAAGAACAGTGAAAAGGGTTTGTAAAAAATGTGAAAGGATTAAGCTAAGTTTCATAAAGGGGAGTTCACATCAATTTGAAGAAACTATTGTATGGCTAAATCACCAAAATGTCAAAATGAAATTTCATGCCTCGAAGAACCAAAAGAGAGTCTGTTTTCTCACTTCAGTCACCTACACAGTAGCAGTGGTCAAAAGGATGAAAAACATGGTGTTGAGCTCAAAGGTGAAAACCAAAAGTGATTATAAGGTTGCTGCTGTGAGAACAAATATGTCAAGTTTTCAAGGTCAAAGTAAAAGCAAGTATCACCAGTCCAACAAACTACAAACAAAAAGCCAAATCAATGTTTTAGCCACCTATAGCAAAAGGTCAAAGGAGCATTAGTGAAAGAAGTGAAAAAATCTTTAGACATTAGGAAATAAGGTTTGTAAAGCTAAATTTAAATCGTTTGTCTATATAAGGTCATTTTACACCTCAATCACATCAGTGTTGCCTTGCAAAGAAATTGAAATTTTGAAAGGAGGAGAAACTGTGAGCTTCTGAGTCAATTTCGGGCAATTTTACCCGGCGTTGCGCATTCAGGTCGGCACTGCGTGCCTGGAGTTGGGTGCTGCACCCTTGGGTGTTTTCCTCGTGAAATTTTCTTCTGCACTACGTGCCTGGAGGTACGCGCTGCATGTTGGCCCGAAATACCCGACATGCCCTGCAAAAATCCTTTGGCGCTGCACACCTGGCACAACGTGCTGCATGTTTGCCTGCGCCGACTCACCCATGACCTGTGCGTTGCGCATTTGGCCAGGAGGGCCTCCACACCCTGGAAACACTCAAATCAGCTCAAAAACTAAGTGTTATGTTGATGCCCTACCTTCCTCTCGAAGAATTTTAATGGTTTTTAAAGAAATGAAACCCTAAGGAGACAAGCTAGATGTCATTCTTAAAAATACTGTTTAAGCCTCCTTCATATGCAAACAAGGAAATATCAGTCAAAATAGGGTTAAATTAGTGTGGTTGCAGTGGTTTGAAATTGGTCATCCATCCAAGCTTAATAGCTCTGCCCCTTACATTGAAAACAGTTTGACCTCACATTGCCCTCTTTCATTTTCAATTTGACATAAGTACAAGGTGTGGTAAAGCAGAGTTTTTACAAATTAGTAGGGGGAGGTTAATCAAGTTTTTCCTAGCCTCTCATACAACCTGCTATACCTACACACTATCTCATTTCATTCACTTGTTGAATTTCCCCTTTAATCACCACTCCATTACCCTCTTCCATATCAGTTTCATAAACAATGCTAGGGTTTCAAGGGCAAAATTGTCAAAATGTCAAGAGAAGGTGACAGTGGTAGTGAAGAGGAAGGCCAAGTGCCAAGGAGGCATCAATATAGAGGTGGGAGGATTAACATGTTTCAACCACTAAACACAATGGAGCTTAATACATCTGCCCTAATTGTCTCATGATTCCAAAATGTAGGCTGCTATTAATTTTCTGAGAAAGTACAGCAAGTGCAGAATCACCCCAAGCTAACTAGGCTCTTCATACTTAAACTACATGAGAAACAAGTCAACATTTCAAGGGTAAACTTTGAGTTGTCTTTAGATGCCATTGGTATTGCCATTGGGATACCTAGCGTTGGTGAAAAATGGTTCAAACAGGCCTATTTAGACATAAGCTACTATGAGCCATTCCTTAAACCCAGATATAAAGAGTACAATAAATCTGTATTTCCTTTTTCACATTTGTTTGAGAGGTATGCACCCATGATGAGGGTCGTTATGAAATACTTCACATGTGAAGGAATATTCTCCCGGATTTATTCCTATCACATCAGGTTACTCATGCACTGCCCTTATCGTCTCATCCTCCTGTCCCTACTCTTCCATCATCTCCTGCTAATCATGTTTCACCATCTACACATATTCCTTCACCTCAAGACAACCCTCCTTCATCATCCTCTCCCAATGCATCAGGAAATGAGGGGAGTGACAGTGAGCAATCAAGTGACCATGAAGGAGAGGGTAATGATCAATCAAGCAGTGAAGTAGAAGAAAATGAAGAGGCAAAGGTCAATGATGAGGTGGAAAGCATGGAAACTGAAGGCAGTGATGATGTTGGCAATAAAGCGGAAAATAGTGAGGAGTCAAACAAAGAAAAATCATCCAGAGAAGAAGATGAGGGCAGTACAGAAGGCAGTCAAGACACAAATGAAGAAAGTGGAAAAGAAGACATGGAGGTAGATATCAGTAAAGATGAGGAAAATGTTGGAGAAAGCAGCAAAAGTGATGATGATGATGATGTTGACAATGGATCACAAAACGAAGATGGGAGTGAGGTTGATGATAGCAGTAAAGATCACAGTGAGGATCACAGAAATGAAGCAGAGAGCATGGAAGAGGGAGGAGATGAAGATGCATATATCAGTGGTGATGAAGGCAGTGCAGAAACCAATGATGAAGCACCTAGCAGTCAAGACAATGAAGGTGAGGCTAATGTAAATGATGCCAATATCAGTGATAATGACAGCCCACAAGTTAGTGAACAAAATGAAGATGCCAAAAGAAGTGAGGAGGAAGAAAATGATGAGGCTGATGTCAATGAGGTAAACAACAGTGCAAAAACTAGTGAGGAAGAATTAAGCAACAAAGAAATAGGTAGTGATGTGAGAATGGAAGATGTAAATGATACAAAGGGAAAAGATGCAGAAAGCAGCAAAGAAATAAGCCATGATGACAGTGATGAAACACAAATCATTGGATCAGATGAGGGAAATGAGGAAGACAACAGCAATCATGATGGCCATGATATCAGTGGAGATGATGATAATGATGATGATGATGTTGACACTGATAAGTTCAACAAGGATATCAATAAGGATGACAGTCATGATGGCACAAATGGTGAAGGCACTCAAATGATCAATATTGAATCTTTTCCTTTAACATACCAAAGGGGAAGTAGGCATGTGTTTGCTGCATCGAGAGGAAAGGGGCCATGCCTTCTACATCAGCTAAGCAACTTGACAAAGGCAAAGAAAAGGTCAAGGAAGAAGCAGACGAAGATCATCATGAGACTGAGCAAGAATTTGAACTCATTCATATTGACATTGATGATGAAAATGAGGCAAGGATCTCAAGCATGCTGTTCAAAGGTAAAGAGGCCCAAATCAAATATTTACAAGCCAATCTAGCTAGGGCTAGGAATGTCATTCATTATTATAAGATTTAAAACAAGAATCTAGAGGCACAAAAGGCCATTTATGAGGTCAGGGCAATCAGAGCCCAGAAAGAGGATGAAAGGACCATGGTTAGACTTGATGAAGTATTCGGTGTTTTTTATGAGAGTGAAGATGAAGAAGGGCAGTTGTCTAGGAGAAGGCCAAGGACAATTGGCTTGAGCAAGGCCTTGGCCAAGGAGAGAGGGCAAGAGGCAACCTTGGTAGAGTAGATCACTCCAAGTGAGTTTCTTGCCAAAGAGATAGAGTATTATCGGGAGCCTTAGTTAGAGAGGTCCAATATACACTTGGAGGATCAGCTAGAGAAGACACAAAGGGACCTTGGCCTTTAGAAGAATATGGCCAAGCACTATGCCTTGAGAAATCAAATTCCAAGGGCCAAGCTCAAAAGATCCCTTGCAAAAATTCAAGCTCTGAAGGATACAAAGGGAAATAAAAACCTTGAGATCCTAGTTGATGCTTCCCTACAGGCCAAACACCCTGAGGAAGACAAATTCAAAATTTTGGCAAGTTTTGTGAATTTTGGTTTTTCACTATTTTTCAGGGCTAAGGGCGTAGCGCCCTTGGTGTTGTGCTTTTTCTTGGGGCATCCATTGAAGTAACACTTTACATTTCTGGGTTCCTTAGGCCAGGGAAATCACACTCACCAAGTTTCAGCTCATTTGGAGCAAAACTAGTCCTCCAAAAGGGCCAAAAACATGCAAATTTTCACCTTTATACCTTGTTTTCAGGGCTAGCACTGCACCCTTAGAAACATTGGGAGTTTTGGTTTTTGAACAGGTAAATAAAGTCCAATCAGAAAAGAAAAGGAATTTTTTGAAAGTATACTTGACAAGCTTTCCAACGAGCTATCACGGAGCTCATTCCAACACCAGGAATTCCATCAAAACTCAGCTTCAAGGTGACCCATTTTTCTGGTGCAAGCAGTATGCCCTTGCCAAAAAGTCAACGAAAGACACGAATTTATGGAAAATAGATATTTTGAGGTTTTTTGGGAAAATCACTCCAAAGTTAGGTGCTAGGAGTTATTTTTCATTTATTGCATTAGATATTTTATGTCATGGGCCTTGCATGGTCTCTTTGGACATAAATGGTATTTATGAGTATTTAATGATGTTTTCAAATCTAGTTAGGGTTTTTGGTCCTCCTTGCTTATTAAATACAACATTGAGGCTTCATTGTACATGTTGGATATTTGCTGAGCATAATATGAGATAGACTTTTAGTTTATTGGTGAAATTGGCTTTTGGTGACTTATGATGGCTTTGGACTGAGCATCCATGGATTGAGCACACTCTTAGGATTCATAAAGATTTTTTATATGGTCATGTATTCCACCTTTGTCTTTGTTTTCTTTAGTTTCATATGTTCATTTTTTCTTTCATCAAAAGACAGAAATAGAGAATATGACTTTCTTCTTGGCACCCTACCTCTGCCTACCTCCTTTGATTTCTATGTTTTCCTCTTTGAAGTTTAGCTAAAGAATTCATGCTCTTTGGTTTTTACTAAAATGTTATGTTAAAGTTCTATTTGTTTGCAAGTAGGTTTTAGAAAATCCTTAACTGCTCTCTAAGTTTACTTATATGTTGTTGTTTAAGGCATGCTTAGTACAGTTTAGTTGAAGAATCCTTCATTTCTCTTCAAGTGTTTACTATGTTAATCACTCCTGAAAGATTTTTCTTGTTTTTAGTATGTTAAAGGATCCTTGATTTCCCATTAACCTACTATATTCACAACTCCATGTTTATTTCACTTTCACTTAACCTACTTAGATCCATTTGGCCTTGTTAAATTGCCCTCTGAAACACCCTTGACCTATTTTTGCACTTTTCAAGACCTTTGCAGACTCCATAGCCCAATGGATTGATTCTCTCTTACTCTATCTATTTTTCTTAACAACCTACCCAACCAAACAAACAAACAAACCCTAAACCTAATAACTAGCCTAAAATCAAAACCCTAAAATCAATCAAGTTCACATCCTTTACACAAATTTAGAGAGAGCCCTGTCTGAGTCCAGGAAAGGCTAGGTCCAACGACTCCAAAGACTGGTTTGATGTTATCACTGTTCATTTGTTCTACCAATATAACAAATTACGGGGCCCTAACACTTCTTATCATGTCCTTTACATTTAATAAACCTTGCTGTCTTTGGAGGAATTGAATGATTCTTATTGATCATAATCCATTGCTGCTTCTGATCATTCTTGCGCTCCTAATCATTTGATGAACAAAGCTTCTAAATTGTCACCCAGAGAGCCTTGATTAAATAATTCTTCGACTTTAGAAACACATTTTTATTATTTCATTTTTCTGATATGTATGTCACCTGCAAAACTTAAAAACATATATTAATAAAAAAACGAAGCTCCGCAGGGAGGCAATATGGCTTTGAGGATCTCGGGAAATCTATGGACAGAGTCCGGAAAATGGAGGTTTTTTAGTTTCTACGTTTAGCTGTGGCTTTCCGGGTCTTTAGAAACATTGCAGGGGTTACATGGTAAGTTTGGGACTTATCGCAGTAACACAAGGTTTTAAAATATAAAACAGGGTTAATGGTTTTGCTTTTATGGTGCGGGGGCGGTTTTCGGTTTTATCGCAAGGTCAAAAGTGGTGAGGTGGTAATTTTTGCGGGGATGTGATGAAACAGAGAGGTGACACATGGAGGGAAGGAGGGGTTGCGAAACAACCCATTTCGCAACCATCCGAAGGTTTTAACAATAGGGCATGTGGGGATACGATAAGGCACAATGGTCATCGGATCTAGTGGCAAAAATCAAACGGTGGTCGGGTTTAAATGAATCGGCGGGCTTAAATAAGATGTGAGGCCTGAGATTTTAAATGGAACGAAGGATTTTAAATATGAGTGTGGGGTGTTTAATATAGCGGGTGGCCCAGGGATATAAGAGCGGAGGTGCTTAACATAAGGTGGGGCCAGGGTTATATGGGCGCGGAGGGTAAAGGTTTTAAAGTGGGGGTTTAAACCTATAGGGGGTCGAGTGTTTTTTAAAAATAAATAGAGTTTATTTTAAAGAGTGGGACCCAAGACAAAATTTTATTTCAAAACAATGTAAAAATGGGCTTTTACATTGTTTTGAATGAACGGAGGGGAATGAGTGAAGGGGAAAGGATTTTGGTGAGAGAAATGGGTTTTTAGCATCGGGAAAGAGGTTTTAAGAAGGGGACAAGGCTAAATGATGGGATTAAGGTCAATCATGGGTTTTGAGAGCATGAGAGAAATAGAAAAGGTAAAATTAGAGACAATGGATAGGTTAAATGAAAATAATGAAGGCAGTGAGATTTCTCAAAATAAATGATAGTCAAAGAATATTATTTTCAGCAGACTGTAAAAAATACACAGTCATCTAGTGATACTATAGAATACAGGAGACTAACAAGGGCTATAAATAAAATTTTCAGACTATTTGCAATAAAATTTTCCACTGCGCATAGTTGGAATTCTTTGATGCATTTAAGTAGTATGTTCTCATAGAAAACCCTATTCACACAATAGAATTTTCAACAATAATTTCAATGAGCATAAGAACTTACACCTAGGGCCTTTGAAAAACCTTCTTTCTTCTTCAAAATAGGACACAAGTTGATTAGTGGAAAATTCAGTCACAAATCCTCCCAAGAGGCGATCGATATAATGATCTACTGTGCGGGTGATATTATTGTCAAACTTCTCTACTTACTGGATCAATTCAAGAGTCCACTCAGTGACTACGTCATATTTTATGCAGTGATTGAATTCAGCTAAGTGCAACAACCACTCCTGTAGTTCGTGTACAAAGTAACAAAATAATATTTCATGCACTTCTATATAAATATATTTTTGCACTCACTGTTCGTGAGACAACTTAGTACTTCTATTCTCTTGGAGCACAAATTCAAGGATCTTTCTATGCATCTAATATTGTAATTCATTTTGTGAAAGATGACACAACATCAAATCTCTCTCAAAATTATCTCATTCCCAGCAATAGAACCATTTGTTGGCTTGAGGGGTCCTGAACCAGGTTCAAAGTTTATGGGTAAACCAACAAACCCTCCAACTACTGGCCCTTTCGGCAATGACTTGCTTGTGCAGATCGAGGTCTCACCCGAAGCAGTATGGGAGGGTGATGGAACCAGGTTTCCACACCCTGAGGGAGAAAATAATGAAGTGGTCCTAAAAAAACCGAATGCAAAATTATATCAATTGTAAATAGATGCGCGGAACAATATACAACAGAATCATAGAGAATGCACAATCTTTAACATAATAAAACAGAGTTGGTGTTCGCCTTAGCACAGATAAAGTATAACATAAACAAATCCGGACCTAAACAATGTTTAATTACTTAACCAAATTCATCAACTATCAATAAGCATGCATAACCATAACAGATACCCTTTGCGTGATAATCAACAGAAAAAATGCGATCTTAACAGAACATAAATAGTAAATAATGAAGATTCATAACACAGTAAGCTTACCAAAATCCATCCTTTATATTAGCTTCAGATATATTCAATACATCAAATTTCCCTTACAAAACCCTTCCATGCACATAACTAGTGGAGTACGCACACAACGAGGACTAGGTATCCATGCACACAGGCAGCATAAGCTTTTCAACTCAACCCAAACAAACCCTTACAACGTATTACATACACATAAAAATCACAATATCGTATCCAACTTAGGAATTTTTTCTTAGAATCGATATATCTATTTATATTCGCCTAGTGCGCAGATACTATGGTCTCAAACCATGGTTTGAGGCCCACAGTTTACTCTTAAACACATTTACATCAAAATTAGGGACTTTGATCCACCCCAAATCCCCTGGACTCAATTGCGCAATGTGCACACAGGAATTTATACAAAATTACATCAAAAATTGTGCCCCAGGGGACCCTACTACAACAGTGGCCTACGGTACACATTGATGCAAAGGAGTAGCGTCATGCTTTTGATGTGTGCTAGAGGATAGGGAAGCATCGTGGAGAGATGTGTTGGGTTTGTGTTATACTCTTTCCACAAATAGAAGCAGGCACGAAGTGGGGGGTAAAAGAGGAGCGGTAGCTCCCCTTCGCTTGCGTCGGGCGTAGCAGGGGGGTCACAGGGGGGGAGATAGCCCCCTGTTGGGGGGAGGTATCCCTCCTCCATAGGGTCTAGCGCAATGCCCCGTGAATGTTTTTTTGGACCCTATCTTAGGTGGGCGATCCTGCCTATAGTTTTTTGCATGGGTTTGCACATTGTTTTGGGGCATGATGGTTTTCTGCCCCTAGTATTTTGTAGATATAGTCAAGGGAACTACGGTTATGTTCTAATATAGGGTTAATGGATTCACGTTTCTGAATTATTCGACATGCATATATATTTTTTGTAACACTAAAAGTAATATAATGAAAAATCAAGCTAGTAGTCCCGATTTTGGATCCAGGGGAAAAATATTTGTGTAAATTTGTTTGATGTTTTATGCTCTTGCTATTTTTTATTTTATGTTTTTAAGATTTTGTTTTTAGATAATTTCTGTACAGGGTTAAAACCAAAATTTTGTATCAGAGGTGTTTTGGCTTCAAGGGGATGCCTTTGCTGCTAAGGGTTTTTTTGCTCGAGCCTCTAGTAGACCCTATTCAGTGGGAGGTCTACGGGATCAATTCTTGCGGTGAAAGAAGATGGTGAGTAGTGGAAAGATAGAGATCGAGAAATTTAATGGTCAAAGTTTTGAGTTGTGGAAGCTCAAGATGGAGGATCTACTCGTGGATAAAGATCACTAGATCATGACAGATCTTAGTACTAAACCAATGGAAATGTCAGATGAAGACTGGGAAAAGTTGGATTGGAAGGAAAAGAGCATAATATGGTTATGTATCTCATATTCGGTATTGTTTTATGTATCTGGGGAAGATACGACAAAGATTTTGTGGGTCAAGTTAGGGAATTTGTAGCAATCTAATTCTCTGGTGAATAAATTGGTCCTGCAGAAAAAGCTATATAACCTGAGGATGAAGGACGGAGACTCAGTGAGAGAGCATCTAAACACCTTCAATACTATGGTAAGTCAGTTGTCATATGTTGATATTAAAATCTCAAATGAATATAAGTGCATCATTTTGTTGTGTTCTCTACCAGATTCATGCGACAGTATGGTTATTGCAATAGGTAGCAATACAACTACCGTGAATTTTGATGGAATTGTCTTAACCTTGCTATCAGAGGAAATAAGATGGAGAAATATGGAGGGTCAGAATGGAGATGCCTTATCTATATGAGGAAGGTCCCAGAACAGAAAAAAAAAAAAAAAAAGTTTTCGAGTGGGAGATCTAAATCTCCAGGAAAGCCTATCAAGGTGTGCTGGAAATGTGGAAAGTAAGGTCGGACAACAGATCTAAAGCTCCTGAGAAAGGAAAGGGATCTAATGATCCTCCTTCTGTAGAGGAAAAAACCACCTCAGATGAAGGTGGGGATCTGTATTTGGCTTCTTCTTCAAACACACATGTAGATCATGAGGCATGGTTTATTGACTGAGGTGCATCTTTTCACTTCACTCCCCATAGGGAGTGGTTCTGCGAGTATGAGAAGTATGATGGTGGTGATGTATTCTTAGGGGATGATAGGAAGGCCAGAATTGTCAGATGTGGAAAATTTAAGATTAAACTAAAATTTGGAAGGATTAAAACACTTTCTGGTGTTCTTCATATTCCTCCATTGGCCAAAAATCTAATTTCTGTAAACAAGATGGATGATGCAGGTGTAAAAATAGTGTTCGAGAAAGATACCTGCAAGATGGATCAGGTAACACTGGTATTAATGTGGGGAGTTCGGATTCAAACTCTGTACAAGCTTCATGGTTGCATTTTTTATTGATGGGTGCATCATTTCTATGGTTCCTGAAGTGGAGCAGAAAGCCTAGTGGTCTTTGGAGAAAATACCATGCTATGGCATAAAAGGCTTGTACATATTGGAGAGAAGGGCCTTCAGATACTGCATGGTAATGGTATGGTAGATGGTATGTCTAATTTATCTCTAGATTTCGGTTTTTGTGAACATTGTGTACATGGGAAGCCAAATCGAGTGAGTTTTCCTTCTGGTGCTAAGAGGGAAAACAAGATATTGGAGCTTTTGCATAGTGATGTGTAGGGACCTATGATGTGTAGGGACCTATGTTGGTTCCATCACTAGGTAAGTCTATGTACTATGTTCCATTCATAGATGACTTCTCAAGGAATACATGGATATATTTCTTGAGGAAGAAATATGAAGTCTTTAATAGATTTAAAGAATTTAAGGCTTTGGTGGAAAACTAGAGAGAGAAGAAGATAATGGTGCTAAGTACAGATAATGGTGGAGAGTTATGCAAGAAGAAATTTAAAGATTTCTGTAAGAAGTGTGGTATAGCATGGTAGAATACTAATCCATACACACCTCAGCAAAATGGAGTTGCAGAAAGAATGGAAAAAACGATGATGGAAAAGGAAAGAAGCATGCTTAGTGGTATTAGGTTAGGATAGAAATTCTGGGAAGAGGTAGTGGAGATTGTATGTTACCTGGTTAACAAATCACCTTCATCAGCGTTGGAGGATAAGACTCCAAATGAGGTAGGGACTAGTAAGAAACCCTCTCTTTAACATATGATGGTATTTGGATGTAATGCATAAGTACATATTCCAAAGGAGAAAAGGACCAAGTTGTATAATAAATATGAAAGGTGCATATTTATTGGGTATAAGGATGGTTTAAAAGGTTACAAGATTTGGAACCCAGAAACAAGGAAGGTTGTGTACAACCAAGATGTGGTGTTTAGAGAGGTGAAAGATGTTGTTAAACATGAAGTCCTACCAAAGGAACCTGAGAAGATAGAGTTTGAGCTAAAGGAGGATGAATCAAACTCTACAACAGAAAAATATTCAGAAGAGGAAGAACCATAAACTCTAGTTGTGAGAAGATCAGTTCGGGAAAGAAGGCAGCCAGAAAGGTATGGTTCATCTTCTTTCTGTTCAAATTTTTCTTTAACTATCATTAATGATTATCCTAGAACTGTCATGGAGGCAGTGGATTGATTGTTGGAGCAGGGTCCATTAGGACCACATTTTTGAGTAATTAATAAAAAAAATTTGTAGTTTTGAGTCATGCGCGTTAAGCAATGCACAGTCAAGGGGATTTGGGGTGGGTTAAATTACCTTAATTATTTGTAATGGGATAAAGGGATAAATCTAGGAGTCTCAACCCATGGTTTGTGAACCTTAGGATGAGCGCAGGATAAAGTATAAATAGAAGTCTAGATCGAGTTGGAAAAGACAATTTTTTTGGTAATTTTTGGATAAGTTATGAAGTATGTTTGAGATCTGAAGCAGATCCATGTAAGTGTCTATCTATGGAAGGCTCCTACTGGTTGTGTGCATGGAGAAATTAGTCCGACTATGTGCAGACCCCGTTGGCTGTGTGCACAGGTGAATATGAAGGAGTACAAAGGGTTTTGTGAACTGTTGATGAATACATAAGTGTTTGGGTAACTCTGAGTACTAAATGTACATGTTATCTGTTTCTATGATCTATTTCCGCATATGATTTATGTTCATGTTTATGAGTTATATTATCCGTTATTGGATTGGTTACGTACCTATGTTTACTGCTGATATGAATGGTAGTTGCATAGATATATCTCTGTAAAGGCTGAATATTACATTATTAGGATTGTTAAAGGAATTGTGGATCTTTTGTCTGGGTGCGCGCATTGGATTCACCTGTGTTAATCAACCTAGGGTTTCTGGTTCGCAAGTCAGTCTGTGTGTTAAAGTAGATCTGAAGGCACCCACCTCATTTAATTCTCTCTCAAGGTGTGGAAACTAGGTTCCAACACCCCCCCATACTGCTTTGGGTGAGACTTTTGCCTATGGAAGCACATCATTACCGAATGGGCCAGTAGTAAGAGGGTTTTGTTGGTTATGCGCTAACTCTGAACCTGGGTCAGGACCCTTCAAGCCAACAAATGGTTATGTTTCCAAGACCGGGATCATTTTGAGAGAGATTAGGTGATGTGGCAACCATTGAAGACTGAATTATAAGACTGGTTTGAAAAAAATATACGCGAATTCTCCATCAAGGAGAATATCATTAATAAGTTGTCTTTTGAAGATTGGGAAAATAAGTATATTTTCACAGAGGTTCACGAAATCATCTTTGTGACCTTTTCACATGAATTTCAGTAGTGGCTGTTAAGGTTAGCTAAATTTAAACCTGTTGGAAGGACGAGAAGATCACTCAGTGGACAACTGAGTTGATCCAACAGTTAGAACAGATTGATAACTCCATCACCCGCATTGTAGACCATTGGTTGACAGCATTCTGGGTGGTTTTGTAACAGAATTTGTAGTAGATCAGTTTGTTTCACATTTTGAAGCTGAAAGGAGGTTCTTCAAATGACTGAGAGGCAATTTTATATGTTCGCTTCCTTTGCTGGTTAAGATGATATTGTGTGAAAAGGGTGTTCGGTGTAGTCACACCGAGTGAAAGACCCCAAACAAAGTTGAAAGCACTATGCAAAATGGAAAGTATTTTCAAGTTAAAAAGAGAGGAGACAGATCTATATACAACCCTCAAAGAAACCCACCTAATAGTGATACAAAGAGTGGTGAGGATATGCATGCCGAGGGTAGCCCGCCAGCTACTTCGCAGTCGAACTCGCGCAGGGGTAAATCATCTCCTACCCCACCTCCACCACCACCAGGAGATGATATGGATGCACATATGAAGCTACCCACCTTCAAGGGTGTGGGTGATGAAGACATGGACAGGTTCTGGTTTGTTGCAGATGCAATATGGACTCTGCAAAATGTCAACACTGATGTTGTAAAAAGGGCGCAACTCGCTATCAAATTTGACGGTCGCGTGCTAGACCTGTTTATGGGATATTTGGCTCAGAACGATGATCCTGTTGTTAATGAAATAAGGAAGGCCTTAAAACAATAGTTCAGAAAATGAAAGTCCTACTC
Source organism: Pinus albicaulis (assembly GCA_034641835.2). Taxonomy (NCBI): domain Eukaryota; kingdom Viridiplantae; phylum Streptophyta; class Pinopsida; order Pinales; family Pinaceae; genus Pinus; species Pinus albicaulis. The sequence goes on from JAXQQM020078347.1 coordinate 87,978, forward strand.
ACAATGTGTAATAGAGTTGAAATATATCTGACAAGAACTAGACAAATCTATCTGGGAAGTAGATCAATGGTTGAAGCACACCATCAGTGATGGAGGATTTATATATAATGATAAGAAAAATAAAGAATGGTTTATTTCCATTATTCTACCACACCTGCACAACCCTATCAATCAGTAGAAAATTGACTCTCAAGCAGAGGCTCTTGAAGTTTCTATGAAGCTAGAAGTTGTGCCCAAAACTGATGACCAATTTAGAACTCTGCAATTCCAAATTTAGTTAGAAGCAATGCAGTTGGAGATTCAGAACCTGTGCAGAGACAAAGGGAAAGAATTCGGTGCATATGTATGGTGTATGCATTGTAATGGTTCCATTCATACGAAAGATCAGTGTACCTTTCTTCAATATTATATGCAAGAGGGAGGACCAAGAAAATTATGACCCCAGGATGTTGCAGGACTGAGTGGTACTCCTACACTGTGGTATGCTAATTTTCAAGTGCCTGGATGGCATGAAACAAACCATTTCCCTTGATTAGGAATTAATGTATAGAACTGAAGAAACAATGGTGTAGGTTTTGCTATTCAGTTGGCCATTGTTGTAGACAATTGTTGTCACTCCTAGAGACAGTCTAGAGTCGCCATAGACCAGTGCCTAGAACATCTTATCATAGCAAGAAGGCATATAATAAATCTGGAGTGTCAGTCCAAATGCTCTCCTGCTATCTCTTGTAAAACAAAGAAAATTATTTTGAATGGGACCAAAATCTCTTAGGAGCTGATACAGGGATAAGAATAATGTAGGAACAGCATGCAAGACTCCAATATAAAAGCATCAAACAGTTAAGAGACAATTTACTGCAAACAAGGCCGGTTCAAGTAATATACCACAGAAATCAAATATCAGAAGGCAGCGAAGAGAATGTCAAGAGGATACTAGCTAACATGAGGCTGATACCCAGATACACAACAGAACCACATATGGGCTTATCAATCTAAGAATCCATACATGACAATGGCGTTTTTAAAGCATCCTCCTCAAGCAACTACTATAGCAGAAATATGGATGAAGTGAATATGAAACAGCATATCATGCCTGGGCCTCTTTAAAGCGCTTGACTGATTTAAATATGGGCATCAACTAGGATGAATCCTTACCAAACCAGTGAGCCACTCGCATTCCAAAACATGATACAGGAAGATAAAAGAGATGAAATGAGATTTTAAATTAACATGTAAGAGAGAATTACATACTGTGGGATACCAAAGACCAGAATCCTCATTACATATATAACCCCTCCTCACTGAGACCCTACGGGTTCTGAGCCTTCCTACAGAAGTTTTACAAGATGTATACAAGAGCTTTTCACTGCATAGTTTGCTGATGGAAATCTGGAACCCTTACAATGTTATTTTTCTACAGCTTTATAGAAGAGACAGAAAAATCTAGAGAATGGGGGTAGGTGAAAACATTAAATTGCCTGATTCGAACAAAATGGCGGAAAAATGCTTGCCCATACTGCTTGATGGCGCTGTAGTGCTGAACGTACTCTGCTGCTGCTCTATGGAGTAAATGCTATAGGAGTAGATTTTTCTGGAGACAAAATATGAGGAATAAAATATGAAACATTTTGTACTTCTTCCTTTCATCTTCTGGATCCACATCTGAGATCTTAAATGCTTGAAGGCTAAGTCTCTTGATTGTTCCATGATATTTGTTATTGCTCCATTAATTTGGTAATATCACAACAACTACCTCCAGCTCCCATCTTAAATTTCTCCCTCAGAGATTGTCAATCGAGGCGCTCTTGACCTCTGTAAGAAAAGCAGTGCATCATGGTAATTTTCCATCGCGGAAAACCTTCAAAACCACAAACCTGTTAAGGAAAACCAGATAGGGACGGTGAATCGTGGAGGGGTCGACGGAAATGGAGATGAAGGCATGACCAAGTGGGAGGAATACGCAGGGTGGTGGAGGGATTACAAGATGGTGGAGAAAATATAGTGGGATAGCAAAGAAAGAGCTGGTGGAGGTTTTTAGCTTAAAACCCTAAAAAAAACGTATTAGTGTAATATATGAATGGTAGAGGAAATATACGGTGTGCACGTGGGATGGTGACATGGATATAGGCTACGGGGTTTGGTCAATTCTACGGGGGTCAAATGGATCTAGACCGTTCAATTCCAGAGTAAGATCCACGGCTACCAATGCATTGAGGCAATGGAACGGTGGGCCATGGATGCGATAGACACGGGTTAAAGCGCTTGCAGCTTCGGAGAATATCCACCATTGGATGGAGGGCGCAGGATTGGACGGCCAATGATAATTCCACTACCCGACTTTCGTCCGGAGGATAATGCGCGAGAGGAAAGCGGTTTCTGGCCCGTACAGAGGACATGCGGCTCATAGTGAATGGAATCGCTGGCTCCATGGAGAATACCACCCGTCGAGCGGAGGTGGTGCGGAATGAAACAGCTGGTTTTTGCACAGTGATCGTGGGTGCGGGGACCACCATGGCTAAATTGATTGTGGGCCTTTGATTTTTATTAGATCGGACGGCTATGGCTTTACCCGAAAATGTAAGGCGATAAGCTCCCGCTTGTCTGGCACACGGTCTTGCGCCTGAGTCATGTGGGAATCAAAACAGGGGGGGCTGAGATTTCAGGGGCCAGGCCTGATATAATTTAAATTGCGAATTTAAGCCTTTGTCTAATGTAATTTTTTTTTGGGCAGAAAGGGTAACGATAGGCAGGGAAGGGAGGTTTTTGGTCACGAGAGGGGGTTTTAAATGGATTCAGGACGGAATCGATGGCCAAATATATTTAATGGTGGCTGACATGAACAACATCGGCTCCATCTGGGGACGGTACGTTCATTCTTGGACGTGCCGAGAACATGCAGACCGTCTAATCATCTTGTATGTAGATTATTCTCTCCAGCACTCCTTGCTTCTCACTTGTAATTCACCCCATTTTCCCCATTATCAAAAACAAAAACAACAACAAAACATAAATTAATTTACAATATGGTACACCAGGCCGTTTTTCCTGCATCAAAATTGAAAGTAGGGTTTTAGAAATTGGCCGTTTACAGGGGCATCCAGCATATTTCCCTGTAAATTCTCCAATATAAACGTGTTATTTCCTCCCTGTTCCACAATTTTGAAAGGACCAAACCAGAGGGGATCGAATTTCCCGTGCTTTCCCTTTTCAGCCCTCCGGGCATCCCACCTGAGAACCAGGTCAACAACCTGCAATTTTTTGTCTTTTGCATGCTGATCAAAGATATTTTTCATTTTCTCCTGATATTCAGCTAGCCTCTGATTCACTTGATTTCGTGTTTCCTCCAACTCAACCAATTGATTAATTCTTCTGACCATATCATCTGGTTCTTCCTGGCTTTCCTGCATGAAACATGCCACTGGAAAAGCTAGCTGCACAGGAAACACTGCTGCTCGTCCATACACCAGTTCATATGGAGATTTCCCAGTTTCTCTCTTGCTGGTGATTCTATTTGCCCACAAAGCAAACTTCAATTGGGAGTCCCAATTCTTTTGTTTTTCATTGATTATCTTCTTCAAGGCCCTCACCAAAGTTGTATTAGATGATTCTGCCAGGCCATTCCCCTATGGATAGTAGGTCGTAGAGTGATTTAATGCAATATTATACTGCTGGCAGAAATTTACAAATTTATTAGACTTGAAGGCCTGTGCATTATCAGTCACAATTCTAGCAGGACAACCAAACCTGGAAATGATGTTTTCTTCCATGAACTTGATGATTACAGCATCTGTAGCATATTTGGCAGGTATGGCTTCCACCCACTTTGTAAAGTAATCTGTGGCTGTCAAGATCCATCTATGTTGGCCACTGGAAGGAGGATGTATCTCACCTATAAAATCTAATCCCCATTGCTGAAATGGTTCATTTACATGGAATGGAATCAAAGGGAGAGTTGGAAACTTCTGTCTCTCAGCAAATCTTTGGCACTTATAACATGCTCTAACCCAGGCGAAAACATCTCCAAATAATTTTGGCCAGTAGAAACCAGCTCTCAGAATTTTATGAGCTGTGGCCCTCCAGCTGTAATGTCCTCCAAAAATTCCCTCATGAAACTCTATCATTATATTCTCCACTTCATTCTCTATGAGGCACAACAGTAGTATGCCTAAAGGATCTCTCCAATACAACTGACCATTGGCAACTACATACTTATGTGATTTCAACCTCAAAGCCCTATATCTTGATTTATCACATCCGGGTGGACAACTGAGTGTCAAAAGATACTCTACTATTTGTTTATACCAAGGACTGGTATGATACTTCACATGTATTCTCTGAATGGCCATCGCCAGCCCTTGCAACTTATTCTCTTTTTCAGACTCTTCAGTTGCTATCATAGACAAATTTATGCCTAAATCTTGATGATTAGATTCAGATAACATCTTAGCAAGTCCCTGTCCTTTAATCAGCTTAGCAGGCCTTATATCCAAATCATATTCCTGTATTTTTGCAATCCACCTCCCTCTTTTTCCCTCACTGTCTCCCTGAATAAGAATGTCTTTGACCGCTGCTGTAGTGACATATGCAGTAATGTGAGACTGAAAAAAATATGTTCTAAAGGCTTTGAGGGACTTCACTAGGGCATATGCTTGCTTTTCTAGTATATTGTACTTCAATTCTGCATCATGCAATACCTGACTGAAAAAGGCTATGGGCTACTCATATCCATCTTCATTTTTCTGCAATAACACTCCAGCTATTGTATGAGGTGATGCAAACGAAAATATTATAAATGGCTTGTTATAATTGGGTCCAGCCAATACAGGGGCCTCAGCAAATGCAGCTTTAATTCTAGCAAAGGCCTCCCATGATTCTTGTGACCATTTAACCTCATTACTCTTCTTCAACATGTCTGTTATATGCCTAACTATCTCAGCATAGTTAGGAATAAACCTTATCAGAAAATTGATTCGGCCTAGAAACACCTGCACTTCTTTTTTATTCCTGGGTAAAGGAATACCATTTATGACTTCAACTCTTTTAGGGTCTATTTTCACACCATATTTAGTTACAATGTGCCCTAAGAGTTTTCCCTCATCTAATGCAAATAAAGACTTTTGAGGATTGAGGGAGAGGCCATACCTTCTGCATTTTTCAAAGGTCCTACGTAAATGGTCAATGTGTTCAGCATCATCTTTTGAAAACACTGTAATATCATCAAGATATACCACCAAAAATTTATCTTGTTCCCCAACAAAGGCTATGTCCATAGCCCTCGGAAATGTGGCCCCTACGTTAATCAAACCAAATGGCATCCTGGCATACATAAATGTTCCCCATGGGGTGGTGAATGTTGTTTTCTTCTGATCCTCTGGAAGTACAGCCACCTGGTTATAGCCAGAAAAACCATCCATCATTGACATTCTTGAGGCTCCTACTACTTTTTGCAGCATGTGGTCCATCTTTGGCAATGGATAATTATCCTTTAATGAGGCTCTATTTAAATTTCTGAAATCGACACACAGCCTTATTTCTCCATTTTTCTTTCGAACAGGAACAAGGTTTGCTACCTATTCTGAATACCTCAATGGCACAATTATCTGAGCTTTCAGTAGCTTCTTGATTTCTTTTTCAATTGAAGGAAGCAACAGAGGATTTATCTGTCTAAGTTTCTGCTTATAAGGCTTTGCATCTTCCCTCAAAGGAATTTTATGCTGCATTATATTAATATCAAAGTTTTTAGGTCCTGGTAGGACCATGAAAATACATCTTTATAGGATTGAAACAATTTCAGATATTTTCTTTTGTATTCCTCTGAAACCTTCTTAGATAATTTTACAATTTTGGGCTCAGCATCAGTGCCCAAATTCAAGTCTTCTACTTGATTTTCTTCTATTATTTTATTATGCAGCAATGGAACATCATTTTTATCAAATAATCTTTCTAGAGGCACTAGCCCTCTAGGTATGACATTTCTTTTGAGCTGCAGCACCTTATTACCTGCTATTTTTTCTTCCCATTTGTTTCCTGCAACATTTTCAGCTTCTTCTCCCCCACAATCATCAATCTCCATATTAGAAAATTCACCCACTGTTTCAAGGAATCTCTTCATTTGTTCATCATCTTCAAATACCTGCCAGTGCTTAATATTACCTGGGATTGATGGTCTGTATCGTACTTCAATTTCATACCTCAAGAGTGGGTTCTGAGGAGGATGAAATGTGCTAGCAACCACAGCAAGAGAATCTGCCATTCGATTCTGCTCCCGGGGAATGAACTGTATGTTGAAGGCTGAAAAGAAGTTCTCCACCATGTCCCAAACTTCATTTCTGTATGCCCTCAGCTGAGGATGTTTGGTCTGGCATTGATTTCGGACCTGTCTTACCACCAGCTCAGATTCTCCCATTAATTTTAAGCTTTGGATGCCCATGTTTCTAGCTGTCTGCAATCCCAACAGAAGTGCTTCATATTCAGCCACGTTATTAGTAGCCTCATATTCCAGTTTGAAAGATAGGGGAATCCATTTTCCTGCAGGAGAAATTAATAATACCCCGGCCCCATTTCCTTCTCTTGAATTTTCTCCATCAAAATGTAAAGTCCAGATTCCAGCTTCATAATTTTCTAAAGGCTGCTCATCCTTAATTTGGAAGGAGGGTTCATGCACATAATTTTGATCTTCTTCTAGCATAAAGCATGAAAAATCTCCTTCTTTACTATAGACTAGTGAATTTTCAGAGTTATCAGCCTTGGTAACCACCTTGACAAATTTAGTTTCTCTGTATAACCTCCTCTCCTGACCACCAAAAACTGGGATAGTAGCATATGTTAAATCTAACTTGATTGAACCACCAATCTTTGTACTGCAGGACCTTGACAGCAACATGCCAAAGCGGGCTGGGATATCAGCCACCACAATGTCCATGACCACACTTTTTGCTGGAATTTGGGCCAAATTGACCACTAAATCTTTAATCATCCCCAAGCATTTAACCCTTTTCGAATAAAATGAATATAGGTCTTTGTATGGACGTGTGATTTGCAGCCCTAGTTGCTCCATGACAGATAGAGGCATGAGATTATGGGATGCCCCATAATCTAACATGCAATTGTGTAGCAGCAGGTCATGAATCACTAGAGAAACATAAAAAGGAGGAGTAGAGGGATCTGTCTCCTCGACATGTGGGCCAAACACCACCATGGGTCTTTCTTCTTGAAGATTTAGACTATCTGGAATAACTGATATTTCAGGAGGGAACATGAAGGAAGTAACTTGAGATTGATATACAGGTTGTCTCAGCAGTTCAGTCAAGGGAACTGGGATTTTGACTTTCTCAAGTTCTTTTTGAAAATTAAAAGCAGGAGGGGGTTTTTCTATGACAACTTCTTTTGACTCTTTATTTTCATCTGAAGATTTAACTTCTTTTGATTCAGACTCAACATTAGGAGGGGTGACTATTTTAGAAGAAGAAGGAATTTGGTCATTAGACTGCAGAGGTTTGTTTAGAGGGCTCTTACCTTTTTCTGTGCTTTTCTTCATTTCTGACTCCTTTTGAGCAGGTGCTTCCTTTTGAGGGGGCTCCTCTTCTTGATCTTGAGCCCAAGTCCTTTTTCTTGAAGATATGAGATCGTATTTTCTATTGAAGTGTGCTTGCATGAAATCAACGAATTGTTTACAATAATAATCAGCCTCTGCTTCTTCTTCTTCTTGCAATGGGCATTCCATTTCATCATTGTTTGAGAAAGCAAGATTTGAATCTTCCAGTTCATATGCAGAATCTTCATCGAAGTCATCTACTGGACCTTCCGGGTACAACGGGTGTGGTACCTGATCTGGTTTCTCTTTTGTTTCTCTTGGCAATATCTACAGAGGTGGCTTTCTATACTGAGGATTGTATCCTCTGTTTGGAGCATTATAAAAATTCTTGGGAACTGGGTTCTTTGCCTCTAATTCAAGCTTGACCATCTTCTTAATCATTTTTCTTATTTCCTCCATCTTATCTGAATCCTTGTCTCGATTTGAAGTGGATACTTCCTCTTTCCCCCTCCTTCTAACATCCTGTTCAACCTTCCCTTTTAATTTTCCAGTGGAAGCAAAGTTAGCTTCCAATGTTACCTACTTTTTCTTGGTAGCATAAAAAGCACCCGATTTTGAAAAGTGGTGATGCAGAATCACCATTTTTTTTTTTTGTGCACATTTTTGACACTCTAATATTTTTATTTATGAAGTATGAATATTTGTTTTAAAATGTTAGTGAATTTCATGTTAATTTTGAAATGTATTGATGCAGCATCAACTCAGCATCAACTTTTTTTTTTTTTAGAGTGGTGATTTTCATGCTAATTTTGAAACATATTGATGCTACATCAACTTTTTTTTTTAGAGTGGTGATTTTCATGCTAATTTTGAAACGTATTGAAGCTGCATCAACCTTTTTTTTTTAGAGCGGTGATTTTCATGCTAATTTTGAAACGTATTGATGCTGCATCAACCTTTTTTTTTTAGAGTGGTGATTTTCATGTTGGTAATAAAACACAAAACTTAGATAAAAAAAATATATAAAAACAATAAAAAAAAACCCAATAAAAATGTAAAAAAAACAAAAATAGCTCGTAAAAATAAAAAATTTAAACAAAAATAAATAAATAAAAACAAAAATATTTGAAATTTATATCAAAGGAAATGACAAAATTTGAAAAAAAAAACACATAATTTAAAGAAAAAAAACAAAAATTGACCAAAAAAATTAAAAAAAAAACATAAAAAAAACATTTTTTTAAAACTTATTAAAAAAACCATATTAAAAAGTTAAAAAAAAATAAATTAAAAATAATTAAAATTACAAAATTAAAATTTAGATTAAAAAAAAAAATTTAAAAAAAAATTTAAAAAAAAAAATTTAAATTTAAAAATTTAAATTAAAAAAAAATAATAATAAGAAAAAAAATACAAATTTAAAAATTAACAAAAAAAACAAATTTAAAAAAAAAAAAAATTTAAAATTGAAAAAGAAAATAAAAATTCAAAAATAAAAATTCAAAAACTATCATTAAAAAACAAAAAAAAAACAAAAAAAACACATTCAAATAATTAAAAAACAAATACACATAAATTTAGTGTTTTTTTTAATGAAACAATTTATAGATTTTAAAAATGAAACACCAAATAAACTAAAAAAATTAAAAAAAAAACAATTAAATTAAATTAAAATTTAAAAAATTTAATAAATAAATTTTAAATTTTAAATTTTAAAATATAAGTAATCTATAATAGTAAATATAAAAATAAAAGAAAATTAAAAAAAAAATTAAACAAATTGAATAAAAAAAAAATTTAAATTTTTTGAAATTAAAATTTAAAAAAAAAAAATCAAATTATGATAAAAATATTAAAAATTAAAAAAAAAAATTAAAAATAAAAAATTAAAATCAAATCAAATAAAAAATATACATATGTATAAAAAATTTAAAACAGCAAAAAATAAAATAATAAAATAAAAACAAAATAAAAAAAAATAAAAACAAAACCGATTGTATTTTAAATAAAAAAAAATTAAATTAAAAAAAATTTAATTTTTTAAAAAAATTTAAAAAAATCAAAATAAAAAAATCAATTTAAAAAAAATTAAAAAATTAATTCTTTTTTTAATTTAATTTTTTAAAAAAATTTAAAAAAATCAAAATAAAAAAATCAATTTAAAAAAATTTAAAAATTTAATTCTTTTTTTAATTTAATTTTTTTATATAAAATACAATTTGTTTTGTTTTTTTTTTTAAAATTTTGTTTTAATTTTTTGTAAATTTTATTATTTTTTTTGTTTTAATTTTCTTTTTTTATTTATTTTGTTAGTAATTTTTATTAAATTTTGCCCCTTTTTTTTTTTATTTAATCGATTTTTTTTTTTTAAATTTCATAAATTTTCTTTCTTATTTTATAGAATTTAATAAATTTTGTATTTTTTTTTAAATTTATTTGAATTTAATATTGTTTTTTAAATGTTTTACTTTTTTATTAATTTTTTTTTGTTAATAACATAAAATTTTTATATTTTTATATTTCAATTAAAATTGTGTATTTAAAATTAGATTTTTTTTTAATTAAACTTAATTTTTTTTAATTAATTTGTTTTTTAATTTTTTTTATTTAATATTATTTTTTTTTATTTTTTATTTTTTTCAATTTTCCATTTTTAATTGATTTTTAAAGTTTTTATTTTAACAATGGTTTTTTTTTTCTTTTATATTTAAAATTTATTTTTTCTTTCAAAATTTATTTGTTTATTTGTTTATTTATTAAAATTTAATATTTTTGTTTTTAAATTTAATTTGTTATTTTAATATTTTTTTTTTTAATTTAATAAAATCTGATATATATACATATTTTAATTTAAGTTCATATATATATTTTATTTTTTGTAATTTAAATTTAATTTATTTTCTATAGTTTATTTGTTTTTCTAATATATATTGTTTTAAATTTAATATTTTCATTGTATTTTATTTTTATTTTTTATTTTTAATTAATTTTTCATTTTTTTACTTTTAATTTAAATAATGTTTTTTTTTTTTTAATATTTTTATTTTAAATTTTTAAATTTATTAAAATTTAATATATTTCCTTAAATTTAATTTTTTGTTTTAAATTATTTTATTTTTTAAAAATTTAATAAGCATTTTCTTTTTCTTTTTTAAATTTAATTTCTATATTTTATTTTTTATAATTTCCTTCTTTTTTTAACTTGTTTTTTTTTTTAATTTAATATTTTTATTTTGCTTTTATTTTTATTTTTTAATTTCTATATTTTTTTAAATTTCAATCTTAAATTTTTTTGTTTATTGTTTTATTTTTTTTTTCCTTAAATTTTGGGTTTTTTTTAATGTTTGAATTAAAAATTTTATTTTGTTTTTATTTTTATTTTTTTAATCTTCATATATTTTTAAATTTTAAGCTTTTAAATGTTTTTATTTTTTAAATTTATTTTTTTTCTTAAATTTTAGGTTTTTTTTAATGTTTGAATTTTAAAAATTAAAAAATGTTATTTCTATTTTTAAAAATGCCAAAAGTATGACACAATTTTTTTTTGTTATTCCAGCATCAACTTGTTTTGTTTTGAGGGTGTTTTTTCAATCCTTTTTTCAAGAAACAATTTTGTTTTTACCATAATTTTATAAAATGTTGAAATTTGATCTTAAAAAAAAACAAAGTGCGTTCTGGAAGACACACTTTTTTTTTTGGGGGTGTTTTTCAATCCTTTTTTCAACAAACAATTTTGTTTTTAGCATAATTTTAGAAAATGTTGAAATTTGACCTTCAAAAAAAAATAAGTGCGTTCTGGAAGACACACTTTTTTTTTGGGGGGTGTTTTTTCATGTTTTTTGAGACTTTTTGGGCTAGAGTTCCCGTTTTGAGGTCAGGTTACCTATTTCATCGGTAATAGTGTTCCAATTCAAAGCATCTATTGAGCATCATCTAAGTGCATGGAGCTTTCTTTCCCTAAGAGAGAAACCGAAATCTGAGTCAAAAGCTGCAATGAAAACAACTTTGGCAGCGTTCTGATGAGGCTTCATATCTGCAGGGAGATTTAGATATAACTTATTAAATATCTTAATAAACTCTGACACCCCTTCATTATGTTTCTTCTTGAGTGTATTGAACTCAGTGAGACACTATCCATGATCTTTATTTTCTCCCCATTTCCTGAGGAAAGTATTCTCCATGTCATCCCAGGTGGTTACTGAATGGTTTCCCAATGTCTTGAACCATTTTCTGGCTTCACCATCCAGAGATTGCACAAATAATCTTAAGACCACATCTAAATGTTCAACGTTAAAGTTCTCTGCAAAAGAACATAAAGTCTCAAGATGTTTCTGAGCATCATTTTCATTTTCTCCAGTGAATCTAGGCAGTACCTTCAAATAATCCTGGGGCATATCATTCAGCACTTGTGGTAAAGCCAAGGGAGCATATTTATTCAACAGAAAGGCTGGAACATTTTCCATTAGAGGGGGTGGGGGTTGCACAACAGTTTGATGTACAAATGGAGGAAGAGGAGGAGGATCAAGTGGAGTGTGAATAACAATGGGAATGTATTGTACATCAGGCTGAGGTGTTGATGGAAATAATTCACGGTTTACAGCAGATACCTCAGTGACTTCTTTTACTTCTTCAACCTCAGGAGTAGGACAAAAGTTCTCTTTAGTTCTAGCGCTTCCCCTGAGTGGGCTATCTGAGTAATTTTCGGGATTTTCCTTAGTGGAGACGGGATTTTCTATTTGAACTTCTTGAGAAGAGGAAGGTGGACAATCTTCTTCGAAAAACTCAGGAATTTCAGCACGAGCTGATTTCCTCTCTTTCCAACCTCTTCTATGTATAATCTTCTCTGGGTCAGACACAGAGGGTATCTTCAATTTGGATGTATCTGACCTTAAATGTGGCTTGCGAGGAGCCAGGACTACCAATAGATTTATCAAATAGACAATAGTGGAGTCGCCAAGGTGAGAGATATGCAACTCTTCAAATCTCTGTGCTCACCTAGTTAGAGAGTGAATATGATTTGTCGAGGCCCAGGGAAACTGATTTTCTTAAATTCGATCCCCGAAAACGGCGCCAGAAAGATGTTGTCGACAATTGCTGTCACTCCTAGAGACAGTCTAGAGTCGCCATAGACCAGTGCCTAGGACGTCTTATCATAGCAAGAAGGCATATAATAAATCTGGAGTGTCAGTCCATATGCTCTCCTGCTATCTCTTGTAAAACAAAGAAAATGATTTTGAATGGGACCAAACTCTCTTAGAAGCTGATACAGGGATAAGAATAATGTAGGAACAGCATGCAAGACTCCAATATAAAAGCATCAAACAGTTAAGAGACAATTTACTGCAAACAGGGCCGGCTCAAGTAATATACCATAGAAATCAAATATCAGAAGGCGTATGCAGCGAAGAGAATGTCAAGAGGATACTAGCTAACATGAGGCTGATACCCAGATACACAACAGAACCACATATGGGCTTATCAATCTAAGAATCCATACATGACAATGGCGTTTTTAAAGCATCCTCCTCAAGCAACTACTATAGCAGAAATATGGATGAAGTGAATATGAAACAGCATATCATGCTTGGTCCTCTTTAAAGCGCTTGACTGATTTAAATATGGGCATCAACTAGGATGAATCCTTACCAAAACAGTGAGCCACTTGCATTCCAAAACATGATACAGGAAGATAAAAGAGATGAAATGAGATTTTAAATTAACATGTAAGAGAGAATTACATATTGTGGGATACCAAAGACCAGAATCCTCATTACAGATATAACCCCTCCTCACTGAGACCCTACGGGTTCTGAACCTTCCTACATAAGTTTTACAAGATGTATACAAGAGCTTTTCACTGCATAGTTTGCTGATGGAAATCTGGAACCCTTACAATGTCTTTTTTCTACAGCTTTATAGAAGAGACAGAAAAATCTAGAGAATGGGGGTAGGTGAAAACATTAAATTTCTTGATTCGAAAAAAATGGTGGAAAAATGCTTGCCCATACTGCTTGACGGCGCTGTAGTGCTGAACGTACTCTGCTGCTGCTCTATAAAGTAAATGCTATAGGAGTAGATTTTTCTGGAGACAAAATATGAGGAATAAAATATGAAACATTCTGTACTTCTGCCTTTCAACTTCTGGATCCACATCTGAGATCTTAAATGCTCGAAGGCTAAGTCTCTCAATTGTTTCGTGATATTTGTTATTGCTCCATTAATTTGGTCATATCACAGCAACTACCTCCAGCTCCCATCTTAAATTTCTACCTCCAGCAGTGCAACATGGTAATTTTCCATCGCGGAAAACCTGCAAAACCACAAACCTGTTAAGGAAAACCAGACAGGGACAGTGAATCGTGGAGGGGTCGACGAAAATGGAGATGAAGGCATGACCAAGCGGGAGGAATACGCAGGGTGGCGGAGGGATTACAAGATGGTGGAGAAAATATAGTGGGATAGCAAAGAAAGAGCTGGCGGAGTTTTTTAGCCTAAAACCCTAAAAACAACGTATTAGTGTAATATATGCATGGTAGAGGAAATATACTGTGTGCACGTGGGATGGTGACATGGATATAGGCTACGGGGTTTGGTCAATTCTGCGGGGGTCAAATGGATCTAGACCGTTCAATTCCATAGTAAGATCCACGGCTACCAATGCATTGAGGCAATGGAACGGTGGGCCATGGACGCGATAGACACGGGTTAAAGCGCTTGCAGCTTTGGAGAATATCCACCGTTGGATGGAGGGCGCAGGATCAGATGGCCAATGATAATTCCGCTACCTGACTTTCGTCCGGAGGATAATGCGCAGGAGGAAAGCGGTTTCTGGCCCGTACAGAGGACACGCGGCTCATAGTGAATGGAATCGCTGGCTCCATGGATAATACCGCCCGTCGAGCGGAGGTGGTGCAGAATGAAACAGCTGGTTTTTGCACAGTGATCATGGGTGCGGGGACCACCACGGTTAAATTGATTGTGGGCCTTTGATTTTTATTGGATTGGACGGCTATGGCTTTACCCGAAAACATAAGGCGATAAGCTCTCGCCTGTCTGGCACACGGTCTTGTGCCTGAGTCACGTGGGAATCAAAATAGGGGGGGCTGAGATTTCAGGGGCCAGGCCTGATATAATTTAAATTGTGAATTTAAGCCTTTGTCTAATGTATTTTTTGGGCAGAAAGGGTAACGATAGGCAGGGCATGGAGGTTTTTGGCCACGAGAGGGGGTTTTAAATGGATTCAGGACGGAATCAATGGCCAAATATTTTTAATGGGGACTGACATGAACACAACGGATTCCATTTTCTTTTCTTTTCTACAAGAAAATTCTTGAAAATTAATATTTAATGCTAAATTGTTTATTTATTGTACATAATGATCAAAAAATTCAATGATTGCATATTACATTTGAAGCACGTTGTTTTTGTTGGAAAAAATGTCTATACATTCGTTCCACTAGATCCCTCAAACTTTTCTAAAAGTTTTTCCCTTCTTGTTAACTTCCAGCACCACTCCAGATGAGCTAAGGAGGAGCAATTGATTTTCATTTGCATGTTCTATTTTTTTCTTTTCTTAGAACAACATTCCTTTTCTGAGTTGTTGGTCCCTGTACAACATTAAACAGATGTGAATTAGTAGACTGTTTGACACATGTTATCTAATAATTTTAAGTATATTATTAATGATAATTGAAAAAAGAAACTCATATTGGATCGATAGTATTTTTTCATTCACCTGATTCATCCTTTTGCAATTTTTCCATTAAACTTTTACACTCTTCTAGTCCTAGATCAGAAATAATCATATCGAGCTTTGTCATTTTGTGGCTCTGCGTAATACACAGTAAAAAATTCATATTAGTTAAACTTACATATAGTTCAAAAATAATATTTTTTATAAAGAATTTACAAAGAACTTGTCTTTTTTTCTTTTCTTGATGTGTTAACAATATTTTTGTTACTTGATCTCTTATCAGAAATTTCTTTAATAATTTGAAACATGTACCATATCATTCATTAATATATTTATAAACAAATTCTCAACTTTTCAAGTAGAAAATAAATCTCAAGGTACTGGTGCATCTTTCACGAGGTCTGCACCGCCGCCGGTGCATGGGGATATTAACAACACACCGAAAAAAAATATAATACACTATACGATGCGTTGGGTATTGTAAAATCACCGCAAAAAATAGTGTAATAGACCTAACAGTATGAGGGGTATTATAAACGCAACGCAAAAACGGTGTAATACATCATACGGTGCTTTCCTAGTTAAATGGAGCACCGGTGCCCTATTTTAGATTTGGTGCACGGATTTAGAAAAAATGTTTTCATTTTTTTTACTATAGTACTTTCGCGGTGCGTTGTATAATACATAGCACCGATGCAGTATAGTACGCAGGGCGCACCAATAAAGAAAAATCCATTTTTTCAAAAATTCACGCAATGGTCGAATGGATTGGGATCCGACTTTGCAAGTCCTCCCATGGGTTGGACGTCAATCTAAAATGAAAATTCCTATTACTGAAATCATAGAAACAGGAAGAAGAAGGGGTAAAAACAAAAAAAATGAAGGGTTTAGGGTAAAAATGGATAAAACTGCAGAAAAAAGGTAAAAAACTGTAGAAAAAAAGTAAAAAAAATAATCAAATTTAATCATGAGATGGCTTCAAATTCTATGATACAGGGTTTGAATCACCAGAGGTTTGGTTTCTGATTGTAATACTTCTGTTCGGATGTATTTTGTTGCTCCATAGTGTCCTCCTGCTCTCTTGCTCCAGGTCTGTCTCCTGCAAATATCTCGCTAAAAATTTTAGCAAAAATAGTGAAATAATCAAAAGTGTTTAGTATTTAAAGAATTATTTTATGAAATTAGATTTTCGAAAATATTTTTCTGCCCATTTTTCAAATTGCCACTTTTTTTTTCACTTAAAGAAAATAGATTTGTGTTTTTTTTATTTGTGTTTATTTGTTACCGGTGCGGAAGAGTTGTGACGAACCAGTGCATCTTATTGATACGACACACCGGTGCGTGTTAGGATGATAAGCGCACCGGACTATATAAAGTTTCTTTTTTTTTTGTATGTAAGATCATAATAAAATAATGATAATTATAAAGTACATGAATTTATTTTCATTATTTTCTAAACTTTATTATGTTACAAAAATTTGTATTATTCTAGATTTGTTATTTTACAATTATTTGCAAATTTACAAATTTAAATATTTTAATAAAATCATTTCACATTAATACAATTAAAATTTTCACATTAATAGAATTAAAATTTTACAAATATTTTATATACAATTACAATTAAAAGTACAATAATTACAATTACAATTTTACATTAATTTCACATACATGAATTACGATTAGAATTAGAATTACAATTTTAATTTTACATACAATTACATTTACAATTTTACATAGAATTACATTTACAATTACAATTACAATTTTACAAATATTTTACATACAATTCAATTAAAATTACAATTACAATTTTAGAATTTTACATACAATTACATTTACAAATTTACATAGAATTACATTTACAATTACAATTACAATTTTACAAATATTTTACATACAATTCAATTAAAATTACAATTACAAATACAATTACAATTTTAGAATTTTATATACAATTACATTTACAATTTTACATAGAATTACAATTACAATTACAATTACAATTTTATAAATATTTTACATACAATTCAATTAAAATTACAATTACAATTTTAGAATTTTACATACAATTACAATTTTACAATTTTTCATATATACAATTACAATCATTTCAGAATAAATTAAATATTATAATTACAATTAAAATTTTACATTAATAAATATTTTACATACAATTACAGTTTAAATTACAATAAGTACAAATACAAATACAATTTTACAATTTTGCATACAATTAAAATTTAAATTACAAATACAATCACGACATAATATTTAATAAATATCATGGTCATTTAATATTAAATTAATTAATAAACATCATCACGATCATGATAACCATCGTACAAACATCATATTCGACTAATAAACACATTCAAACATCAAATTAACAGTATATATTAAGATCATCACAACACAAACATCAAATATACATCTCAATATGTCAAATAACTCATGCTATCACATATACACATCTATCTGCAAGCTAAACATTAAACGAACATATCTAACATGACCTAACAATATGCGCCACATCATGATGATCACCAACATGAAAATTAAGTACAACTACAACATGAAAATAATATATATATATATATATATATATATATATATATAATTGAATAATGTTAAAAATATACAACTTTAATATAAATGTCATGGATCAGGCGCTGGTGGTAGTATAATAACATCAATTGCAGTACTACAAGTGGATGCCTGCTTATTAAAGTTGGTGCAGCCTCGACAGTCGATGGTCGCGCCTACTCATGATCATGATCACTAGTATTGATGGATGCATCTGCTGGTGGTAGTACAACATCAATATGAGCAGTGGTAGTGGAGGCCTGCTCATTTAATAGTGTAGCCTCGGCGGTCGATGGTCCAACCTGCTCATGATCATGACTAGTACTGATGGATGTAGCTGCAGGTTGTTGACTGGACGTGGCCGATGGTCTAGCCTCATCTCCATGATGATTGTCAAATGTAGCCAATGGAGCGTCATGCTCATCAGGCATGCCGCGAGGTGAACGATCATGATATGCATGTGAGTCGTTGCTCACGGACTCGTGTCCATCATGTGTCGCAGCTCAACTATGCCTATAACTATGGACAATCCTCCTGAGTCGTGTAACAGTTTTCGTAGCGCCTACGACATGCCACATTAGGCCGTACATGTCATGCGGCATGCCTCTCCACATCTGTAGGAACCTATTATCGGCATGTATGTCTCTGTAATGAGCGGGCCTGATGCCCGCATCAAAAATCAGTGCACATAATTGGTTGGCCATCTCCATCCTATATCTGGGCTCAAGTCAACCACGCCTAGCAAAAGGCGGCATCGGTGGACCATGAGGAGCAGGAGCATGTCTCTCTGCTGCACTGGCCTCATCCTCATCATGATAATAATCGACACCAGCCATATCTTGATCATCATCATCAGGATCCAAAACCTGGATCATGTGGTGGACTTGGCATCTCCTCGCCATCAAAAGAGCCAATTTCTGCAAAATATATACAAGTACACAACAATAATTAGACAATTTCATTACACAATTTAATAAAAACAAGTTAATTAAGAACATGTTAGAATAAATATAAATAAAACAGTAATATTACCTCTATCATCTGGCGGCTCATCAGCTGTGAAGAGGATGTTGGGACACCCTCGCCAATCTAAGCCAACATAAGGACATGGGACCAAAATGAAGGGATGCAGCCCGTCAACACTGGCTAGTAATTCCAGTGAATCATGTGACATCCTGGCTAGAAACAAAGTGTCTCCCCTCTTGGGCATCATCTACCCCCACATGTGCATCCGGGCCTCAAACATCGGCCTACGAGGTTGTTGAACAAAACTAGGTCTCATCTCTAGAAACCTCTCAAAAAATAAACAAAATAGCTCTTAAGAAAAAGGGAAGTTGACCCTCCCTTGTCCATGAGCACAACATCTATCTAAGGCCATACAAGACTGCCGCAAAAAAATGGCAGACCACCTAACAAGTCGTGGTTTTTGTACTAAAGAATCAACATAATATAAAAGTGAGCAACTAATGCGTTGCCCGTCACTAGTGTTGTGCGAAATGGTCGAAATGATAAGGGAGAGGCACTGCACATCCTGTCTACAAAACACATCTATATGTAACTGACCTCCAGGTACTTGAAACTCTGAAGGAGACAGTACATGTGCTCCAATGTATCTCTGGGAGTAAACTAATTGACTCCTTGCTACACAACCAACTGGCACGTCTGGGAATGAGGGAAAATCTACCCCTCTCTTCGATAGTCCTGTAATAAAATAAATATCCTCCTCAATGGGTGTGTACCACTGGTCAGGACCAACCTAGAAATCCTGTCGGTGGGCATTCCACGTATGGATAAGATATCTCAAAAACACACTGTGCGTCTTTAGGGAAGTATCCTCCTCATAGAACTTGAGGAGGCCTACCGGCCTAAGGATCTCCTAGGTATCTACAGTAATAGAGTGAGGGTATGCATCTCTCTCCCTCTCTCGGGCCTCCCATTGGAAAATCATGTCATAATGTTCAACCTGTTGTTGCTACTATTCCTCCTCTTCTCTCTGAATCATTTCCATATTAAATAATTATTTTTTTATTAAAACAAACATGTATTTAGGAATATACATATATATATTAAAAAAAAAAAAACAAACAGACAAGTGATCTGTTGTTGAAATATTGTCATTGATGGCAAAGGAGCGACAAAGGCAGAGGCAAACGAAAGAAAACGACATAAACGACAAGATGTGAGAGGTCGAGAAACGTGACAAGGGTCATTTAAAAGAGAAGCGACAAAAAGGAGAGAATGAAGGAAGCAAGGAGCAGGATTAGACAAGAAGAAGAGAAAGAAACAGAGAGACAACAGAAGCAGCAAAGAAACCAGCAAAAGAGCGAGGCAACAGAGAGGTAGATATGTTGTGTGTTAATTGTAATATCGATCAGTCAGGGGTAAGCAGAATCATATAAGGTAACAGTGGAAGTGGTGTCTATTAATTAAACTATGTTGAGGAATTGCACAGCGAAGGCAATGGAGGCAGCAAAGACAGAGACAGGTCGAGCAGCAGAAGCAGGTAAGGCAAAGGCACAGGGAAGAACCGTTATCGAAAGACAGGAACAGTCGAATACAGAGACAGCTGTTATTACAAAGACGGCCGTTATTCCGAGAATCACTACCCAGTCGGGAATCGCTACCCACGCAGGAGTATATGTGCAGCGCATCATATAATCAAAGGTCCAAAGCATATTTATGAAGTTATACGGAGCGCATAATACAAAGTTTTATAAGGCGGGACCAGCAATATCGCAACTTTGCAACATTGTGCCATCGCACCATCGCAATATCGCAACTTCACAACATTGCGCCATTGCACCATCGTAATATCGCAACTTTGCAACATTGCGCCATCGCACCATCGCAATATCGCAACTTTGCAACATTGCGCCATCACACCATCGCAATATCGCAACTTCACAACATTGCGCCATCGCACTATCACATTATCGCAACCATCGCAATATCGCAGTTGGTTGAAACTACAAAGCAACTATCGCAAATTAGAAATTTGCGATTGCGATCAATCGCATTTGAAAACGTGTCAGGTGGGCCTGAAAGGAGTTCTATATGTTTTAAAACAGGCTTTATTGTATGCGCCGAGAGTATGTTAAGGTGTATTAAAAGGGCAGAGTATATGATTAAATCATCTTAAAATTAAGCCAAGAGACAAAGTTGAGTTATATATATATATTAAAAGGTGCTGTCATATATATATATATATACATATATATTATATATATAACGCTGGTGCGATAAGCCGTATGGTCTGTAGACCCGCGGGCCTCAGCTTAAGGGGAGGGCGATTATAAATGTAATACAATTGTGATATATGTATGTTCCGGCCTGCGGAATGTTCCACATCAACAAGACACTTACTACAAGTCAGCAGTCACGTATTCTTCTAAAAAGCACTGATATAAAAGCACTGTTACATATATTCAACAATCACACCCCCACAGAGGACATAAGAGCAAACAAAGCTGAAAAGAGATAAAACAAAGTCACAGAAAAGACAAAGACACAGTCACAGAAAAGACAAATGCGCAGCAAGCCAAGAGACAAAACGAGTGAGTTGGAGTTCTCATTTAAATTTGAATGTAAATGTTTTATTTAAATTTATATTGTTGTGATGCATTGGCAAGTCTCCGGAAGAAAGCAAATATCCCACTGTAATATTAAAATAAGCACCTACAGTTACATTTTTCTGAGTGAGCTGAAAAGAGATGAGAAGGCAGAAGGCAAAGAGACATGGCTGTCCATTTCGAATTCCCAGTGGAATACAAACATCCATGAAGCTATTTTTGTATAAAACAGGGTAATATCCAAGGGGAGAGAGTTGACGAAAAAGGAGTGAGAGAAGAAGAGAGTATGCAGCAGAATTAAAGAGAGTTGAAGAGAATAAGCAAGCTGCAAGAAGAATGTGAATAAGGAGGAGCTGAGCAAAGAAGAAGAAGGGGCTGAGCAGAGATGATGCAGGTCTGATATAAGATTTGATGAACAGCAGAGAAGAAGGTACAGAACAGAGCTGATATCCAAGGTAAATTAGCAAGTGTTTTTCTTTTGAAAGAGTAAGGAAGTTGGAGCTTCCCTATCAAGTTGTAGCTGACTGAGGTAGGAGCCTCCTGTAGGTTGGTGCCTGCAGAAAATAGATGGGAGTTGGTGCTTCCACATCAAGTTGTAGCTTGATAAAATGTCAGTTGTAGCTGACTGAGGTAGGAGCCTCCTGTAGGTTGGTGCCTGCAGAAAATAAATGGGAGTTGGAGCTTCCTTGCAAGTTGTAGCTTGCAGAATTGAGGTTGGAGCCTCCTGTAGGTTGGTGCCTGCAGAAAATCAGTGGTGAGATGGAGTTGGAGCTTGCCTTTGCATCACAACAATAATAAGATGTGGTTTTCTCCCTTTATGGGTTTCCACGTATATCTGGTGTCTATGTGCATGATGTCTATGTGTTGATATGATATATCTATTCTACTAATACTTGCTGCTAACATATTAAGACTGTTGGTACATTATCTAATCTGCTTATTAATTGCTGCTCATAAATAAAGATTGCTCACACATTATGTTGATCATGAAATGAAGGTGTTAATAAAGTAAAATAAGTTTTAAAGGAAAAGTTTTAAAAGTCGATGAATGTGTTAAACTGATTCACCCCCCCCCTCTCGGTTTAACTAAGAGTTCAACAAGTGCACCATAAATGACCCACTTTGGTCGCGGTGCATCTTAGAAATGTGAGAACCGGTCCCGGTGCCCTAATGAAATATAGCATCGGCCTCGGTGTAATTTGTCTATTTTTCAAGCATAGTTAACTTCATTAAAGTTCGAGAATAGTGGTGCTTGGGCGAAATATAGTCGTGTCGGGCTTCAACTTCATGACAATTACATAGCCGATGGTGCGGTCTTTTACCCGGACGCACTGTTGACCCTCTTAGAATCTAGAATGCGGTGCGCTGACATACACTAGGGCAGATAATTCCGTCAACACACCGCACTGTGATTCCTGTGGTCAACAGTGTGCCTGGATAAATGAGTGCACCGCCTTTAATTTATTTTTTTATTTTATAATTATTCAAGGTGCCTTTCGGTACCACCCCGAAAATGGTGCGGATACCATTAGCATTGGTGGCGGTGCGGCTTGTAAATTTTATAGGAAGCACCGCTATCCGGTGCAAGCCGAACATCTCTGGTGCACCACGCGACAATTTCTTCTTCTTTTTTTAATGGTTATCTTTAAGGTTAGTTCAATTTCTAATCCGCTAAAAGGCTTAATTATGGAAAACTAGAAAAATACCTGTACATTTCACCGTCGAGGAGGCATATTGGCTGTAAACTTTGCAAAAGAAAATTTTTCCAATGTTTTTCAAAATGAAAGCTGGAGATTGGTGGCCAATGCAGGGCAACAGTGTGTGCAATGGGTGCAATGAGAGCACCGATGTCAGGGCAACTCAGATAAGGGGAAATGGCACTGGTGCTTGAGAGCTCTAGAGCACTGAGGAAAGTGAAAAATGAAGTTTTTTTTTTTTTTTTATTTAACACTGTTCTGGTGCACAGGGTTTTATAAGCACATTGGTACGCTTAGCTTCAACCGCACCAAGCTATGTCAAATTTGGCGCATTGTTTATAATGCACTGGGGCAGTTCCCTAACACTGTACCAGGGTGTTTCAGTTTCGGCGCGAAATTTTGATGATGCACCGGGGCGGAATATTCGTAAAGCACCGGTGCGTAATAGTCATAAAGCATTGTTTTTTTTGCCTTAATTTTTTTTTTTATGGAACGCTATTCCTGTGTGTGCGGTTTATCGGCACAGCGGTGCTCTAGGATAAGAACGCACCAGTGCGTTTCTAATTTGGCGCGGTTTTTTATGATGCACCGGCGCAGAAGAGTAGTGAAGCACCGATGCGTTACAGTAATAAGAGGCCACGGATGTGTGTGTACATCGTGAAAGCTTTCCGGTGTGCCAATGTCTCATGCACACTGGTGCATTCTATGGTAGGGCGTGCACCAGTAATTGAGAGCTCAGGAGCACTGGAAAACTGAAAAATCCGGGTTATTTTTCCGTAATTTTTTTTTTAATTTAACCCTTTACTGATGCGCATTGTTTATAGGTGCACCGGTTCTGTTTCTTACAAACGCACTGGTCGGTTTGTGTTTTGGCCCGATGTATTATGATGCACCGGTGCAGTTTCTTTCTACCGCACTGGGTGGTTTCGGTTTTGGCATGGTGTTTTATAATGCACCAGCGTGGAAGATATGTGACATAATGGTGCTATAGAATAATAAGATGCACCAAGCGGGTGTGTACAGATTGCACGGTCTCTGGTGTGCCAATGTTTTGGTCCGCACCGATGATTTCTTGGTTCCAGAGCACCGGGGCGACATGTAATGATAAGCGCACTGAGAGGAAACCATCAGCAAAACCCTCCGCCTGCCAAACTCCTCTAGTAACCTCCGCTAGAAATGGCTGTATGGGGTATTTTTCTGTGGGGTTCCTCAAAAACATCCTCTAGAGGGTCTTTTCCTTGTAGTGCAGATAGTGCGATGGCATGTCAAACATGATAAGATGTGCCAAGTGATAAGGCATGCCAAGATGTGCAAGGGTGTGTCAATGTTTGCCAAGGACTGTCACGCAAAAAAGGGGAGAAACAAGTTATAAAATGCTACTTGAACTAGTCATAAAATTCTATTTGCGCACATTATCCTTCGAGAAGAGCGCCTTCTGCATGCATTTTTTCCCAATAAGTGCGCATTCCTGAGAGTGGCAAGATTTCACTATCCGGGACCACAAAAAAGCAAAGGACAAGTTACTCCTTACATTAACCTGCCTAAGGACATCCACCAATGCCTCCTTAGACACTATATGAGCACACAATGGAATATTTGGAGCACACAATGGAATCATACCTCTCCCTTGAGTCGCCATCCACCATGTACCAAGGGAGGGAAGGAGGATTTGAAATCCCTTATATAAAGCCACCATGAGATGAAGAATGGGTGATCACATTGTTATGCTGGCCAGAATTTCCCAAGAAATACTAGCAGTGTGTGACCTAGAGTTAGAGATAGAGGGGACGTGATTGTTGGCCATCCAACAATCTTAGTCCAACACAGTAAAGAGAGATGGAGACTGCACCGAGGTGAGCTTGGAAAACAACACCCTTGCATTGAGACCTAGAACCATTCTATAGGGGCCCTTTGGCAAGTGGGTAAAATTTCTTCTTCGTATCAAACACTTAATAAGAAGAGGCCTAGAGCCACCATTTTCATTATTATCGTTTGACTCTCTTCTATATCTTCTATATATATTTTTTTTAGTTTTAGTTTAATTTGAGTATACATTTGCATGCTTTTTCCTCTAGATTATATGATTTTGAAGTCCACCACTTTCTACCTATGACCTATAGTTAAAAGGGGTAAACCACACCCCTTAAACTAGTGAGATTTCGTACATCCGTGCACAAAATCCACCACAACAGGTATATCAGAAATTAATTGTGGAATTTGTAAGCATCTATCGATATTGTTTTACTTAGCTCTGTATATAATTAATAGAACAAAAAAATATTTTATATTAAATATATGATTTTTTATGGGGTATAAAACTTGCAGGAAACAAAGTATGGAACTGTGCCAACAAATGAAATTTTGAAATATGGCATACTACATGGTTTTGAAATAATGTGTATAGTTCATGAGTCAATTGCTGCTATGGTATGTCATTTCTTTTCAATTTAAATTGATGTATATTATTTAATATTACATTTTTCATTATTCTCACCAATGTATATACACTCATTACAGTTTATTTGTATGTTTGTAGATTGAAGGTGAAGAAGAAGAAAACAATCAACACCGTGAACAAAACATTCCTGAAAATAACCTGTTATGGAAGTAGCTCTAGTTGTGACAGCAAATCAAGCGAAGAATTATGATCATTATGTTTGGATATCAAAGCAAGACGTTGTGTTTTTTGAAATATTTGTCCGCGAAATCAGACATTTTGTTTAATGTAATGGACATAGTGTCCCAATTGAAAGACAAAGGGATACCAATAACTGTCCCATTTTGTATGACAAAGACTATCTGATATATATATATATATATCTGTGTGTGTGTGTGTGTGTTTTAATTTATTCTATTGTGTTCTCCATTGTCGCTGTGAAATGTAACACCACTGATTAAATTTATGGATGATTAAATATTATAATGAAGAGATATGAAATTTGATGATATGATATAACAAATTAATCCAAACATCATATTCAAATGCACTAATAAAAATTTAAATGATATGAATATTGTTAAAAGATATGTGTCGTATTTTGATGAATAATGAATTTTAAAAAATCACAATAATTATGATATGACATAAAAACATAATCCAAACATCACATTCAAATGCATTAATAAAAATTTAATTAATATGAATAATGTTATAATATGTGTTGACCTTTGATGAATAATGAACTTTAAAAAATCACAGTAATTGCACTGTCACGGGTCGATGTTTCTAAAAAACACAAAATGAACACCAGTGTGTTTCAGTTACTATACACCAGTGTGTTTGTATGATACAGTGCTCCAGTGCATTTCTATGACCTATGGGCACCGCACAAATACCAATACCAATTTTAAATGTCAGTGCGTTTGTGCGATACTACACACCAGTGCATTTATATGAGGCTATGCAATGGTGCATTTGTACAACCTATGGGCACTATACAAATACCAATACCAATTATAAATCTCAGTGTGTTTTTGCGGTACTACACACCAGTACATTTATGTAAGACTACGCACCGGTGCATTTTTACAACCTATGGGCACCGCACAAATACCAATACAAATTAGAACAATCAGTGTGTTTGTCTGATACTGCGCACTGGTGTGTTTCTATAGTTCTACGTACCAGTGCGGTTAGACAACCTATGGGCACCTCATAAATCCCTAGACCAATTAGAACGGCCTCATGCATTGTATCACCAACACTACATCTGGTGCGGTTTTAGACCTTAACGGCCCAGTTCATGCACCTTCAACCGCCCTGTGCCACCTTTTAATTTACATGCACCATTGCGTTGACATCTCTAGGAAAAGACCCTCTAGCGGATGTTTTGGGGAGGTAAATCTAGAGCTATGCAAAGTGGTAAAATATTTAGGGTAGATCATGACAACTACATTAAGATCGAGTACAGTCCCTTGTTTGTCTCTTAGAATGAAGAAGAATAAAGTAAGTTATCAACCCCTAGAAGTGTGTCACATTTAAACTTTGGATATCATCAAGGCATCTCTTGGATTCCCTAGCCCGCCACTCCCATCATACCTCATCCCCATCTCCATATTATCCATCCACCTCCACCTCCCCCATTCGACATGGCTCAAATAGCCAAGATGCATGTTTTTAAGGGTCAAGGATCAGAGGATCCCAAGAAATTTTGTTTTTTTGCAGAAGAAGTATGGAGATCAAAAAAAATAGCTAATGAAGATATGAAGAAAGATCAGCTTGTCACATAGCTGCAAGAAATATCATTGTCGTGGTATATTAAGTACTTTGCAAGGCATCAAAATGCCACGTTGGATTAGACAAAGGTAGCAATGAATGTCAAATTTAAAAAACCAAAATTGCAGTCACAATGTATTACAGAGATAAAATAAATCAAGCAATTTATAATTATATCTATGTGGGAGGTAAATCAAAGATTCAAGATGCTGCTAAGTTAAATCAGCTTGCATATCCCCAATGAACATCACAAAGAGTGGTTTATAGTTGCGTTATTACCACACCTTAGACTGCCATTATCGCATAAAAACATCACAACCTAAGTTGAATATTTGGAGATTGTGATGAAAATAGAAGCTTCATCAGTAACATTTACCAATATATGGGTTCAAGGGATCCATACCCAATTGGTGAGCTTACATATGGAGCTACAAGACTTGAATAATGGAAAAAAAGTGTGGATTGACATGAGATCAGAAGTCTGGTGTGTCAAATGTAAAGCAGAAGGCCATTATAAATATCAGTGCCTTGTATTTAGAGAACACATCAATAGCGATGGACCTAACCCGTTGAGCCCAACCACAAGTGTATGGTGTGACTTATCTAAAGTATCACACCAACACCCCAGAGAAATTTGTCATATGGTGCAGAAAAAAGTGCAGACGCCAAATAATTTTTTTGTAATTCTTGTAGCTCTATAGGAAATTATGGTAGGAATTTTTGCACATATGCTTTCATGATGCAAAAGACTCCTGGGGCGTACAGAATGCGAGTTGAAGGTCGCGAAGATCATGGTTTGCCCACAGTGCGTGGAGGATTCCAAGGCAGAGACTGAGGACGAGAAGGAGGCACTGGGTGAGGTCAAGGTTAGATTATATGTTATAACTTCGGTCAACCTATATATTTTTCCAGATATTTCCATAATCCAACTACCATGTCTTCTAAGTATTCTAGAGAATTTGATCATGATCTAGAATATTGTCTTGTGGTATTAGCTAAAATTTATGAAAAATGAAATCAGTAGCCTGCTCAGAACCTGTAGATGATGAGGGCTGAGCCACGTAAATAAGGTAGACATATCAACATAGTAACCAGGAGCGGCGTACCTATAGGAGAAGACAAAGTAGAAGGAAAAAAACATATGGAGGATACATGGGTTAGGAAGGTTGGAGAAAATAATATTGGGTTCAATGTGCAACGAGAAAGGGAAATCTTCATGGAAGCAAAGAAGATTTTTATGAGCCCTGGAACTTCAACATCGACAACGCAGACGCAACTAATCCCACCAAAGAAAAAACCCAAGGAGGTTACGGTGACAAAGGAATTTGATCTGACCATTCTGAAATCATTTCTGCAGACATGTATGAAGATGCTAAGGGATCAAAAATTTGTAGAAGGATTGCAAGAGTTGATTGAAAACTAAAATAGAAAAGAGGAACGACAACCAGAACAATGTGCAGTAAACAAATTTACAGAAATAAGAAGAGAATTACCAATCAACAGAAAATTATTCCTATGGGTCAATTGCATGGCATTTTTGGAGACATTGATGGAGTAAGTGTGGTGTCACACTTTGAAGTCATTGAGATTGTGGACGACAACAATCTATATCGTGCATTACTTGGATTTGATTGGGCTTATGATATGGACACCATAATCAATATGAAGAGTAGAAAGATTGTATTTGAGAAGAATGACACAAGGGTCATTGTTCCTTTGGACCCCTCTAAAGGAGCGCTATATACAGAACCATTTCGTAATGAATATGGCGATGTTGACAATATTTATAAGTTAACTGCACGAGATGAATATTGGATCAACCCCACCGCACATGGGAGGATAAGCTAGGATAGGGATAGCTCATTTGTTTCAGACTCTGATGAATAAATGGAGAATTATCAGAATCGACTGCATGAAGTATCTACCAAGCGATGTCACAGATTTACCAGATCACTCTACTACATTGCATCAGAGTTATGTGACTTTCCTTATTATGATGGGACTAGAGATTTTGATTTGTTTCTCCATATATTTGAAGAAGCATCACCTAAAGAACAATGATTTCAAGGTCTTGATGTCGTGTTGAGATCTACACCCACTAGATGGTGGGGTACACATAAGGGAAACATTAGAAGTTGGGGAGAATACAATAGATTTATGCAGCTCATATTTGGTCAAGTAAATACTATACTTGCAAGGAAATATGATGGAAAGGATGAACCTCGAGGACATATCTACCAATTGACTACCATGTGGGGCGAAGGTCAAGCACTAGAATGGGTACATACATTCATTCAAACATTAGATGTGGTACCTATGAAATGGTATCTTGAAACCAAACTGCGGCATGGAACAACAAATTGGGCGTACATGGTTGAAGGATTTTTACTGACCTTTAGTTTTGAATATGACTGTGAGTACATAGATGTAGGTCTTCAAGTAGTTAGATCAAAGGTTTTTAGGATCACAACCGTGATAACCTGGACATCGCCTGATTGGAACACGCAGTTAGAGCATGTACTAGAATGTTTTAATATGACAGCGGAAGAAGTTGAGGAATATCTGCGCAATATTTTTATTCCAGAATCAGAGGGAAAACATGAGATTTTTGTTCCAAATCTTAATATGCTTGACACAGCGTAGAGAGTAAGAATGCAGAAGGTGAATTTAGAAGAGGAACCAAATTTTGCACTCATTGGATATTATTGGGATGCAGATACAGTTAAAAAGGTTGCAAAACTGTTACATGAATATCAGGAGTTGTTTCCCACAAATTTATTTGAACTAAAGGGAATAGTAGGGGACCTCGGAGTTATGAGAATCAACTGGAATCTAGACGCAAAGACAATGAAACAACGTCCATATAGACTGAACCCCAATTATAATGAAAAAGTGAAGGAATAATTGGACAAGATTCTTAAGCCTGGAATGATTGAACCCGTGGAGGAATTTGAATGGGTAAGTCCAATGGTTGTCCAATAGAAGAAGAAAAAAGGTGAAATTAGGATTTGTGTTGATTTAACAAAGCTAAATGATGCATGTGTGCATGAACCATTCCCTACACCATTTACAGATAATTTTTTGGAGAATGTTGGAGGGCAAGAGGCCTACTCTTTTACATATGTGTTTTTAGGATACCATCAAATTATAATTGCACCAAAAGACAAGTGTAAGACTACATTTTCCATAGAATGGGGTTCCTTTCATTATATAGTCATGCATTTTGTACTAAATAATGCTCCATATATTCTCTAGAGTATTAGTTGTTTTTTTTAAGGATTATATACACAAGTTCTTGGAGGTTTATTTTGATGATTGGACATTAATTATAATTCTAAAGAAACATATTGTGAACTTAAGGCTAATGTTGGACACATGAAGGTAGTATCAGATATCGCTAAGCTTGAAGGAATGCATCTTTTTTGTACCTTTCGATATACTGTTGGGGCATGTTGTTTGTAAATAGGGATTGATGGTAAACCCCACAAAGATTATCTTTATTGTGAACCTAGAAGAACCTAAGTCTGTAAAGAAATTGCACACAACGTTGGGACATACAGGCTATTATAGTAAGTTTATAAAGGCATATGCATAGATAAGTGTGTCGATGGAGAAGTTGCTAAAGAAGGATGTTACATACTGTTGGGATGATGAATGCCAAATGTGTTTCGATGTGTTGAAGGAGAAGATGTTAAATGTGCCAATTCTTAATTTTTCCAGACTGGAATAAGGAGTTCTATGTACCTATGAATGCTTTTTGCATAGCCTCAGGCTCAGTATTAGCACAACCAGGTGGTGGGGATATTGATCACCCCATAGCTTTTGCAAGTAGGAAATTGTATAAGGCAGAAATGAATTATTCCACGACAAAGCACGAAGGATTGGCTATGGTATATGCACTGTATAAATTTAGGCATTACTTGTTAAGAGGTCATTTCAAAATATTCACAGACCATCCTATGCTGAAATACTCTATGAACAAGCCTGTGTTTGGGGGGGAGATCTACACATGACTACTGTTGTTCCAGGAATATGATTTTGAAGTAAATAGGCAAGCTAGGACGTTTGAATGCAGGTCCATATCATCTATCTAGAATTGAAACAAGGGAAGAATGGACGAACATTGAAGAGGGGTTGACCAATGCATAGATTTTCATGATAACGGTTTTAGATGATCACTTCGCAGACATTATCTACCTTTTGTCTACTGGAGTAGCCCCTGCGAAATATACTACACAGCAGAAGAAAGAGTTGGTAGTTAAGGAAACCTATTTTTCCTTGATTGTGGGACATTTATATAATATGGGGCCCGATGAGATACTGCACAGGTATGTTCCTGAGCACGAAATACACAGCAGTTTGGTAGAAGCACATGGCAGAGTTGTTGGAGGACGCTACACACGAAAGGCCATCGCGCAGAACATTTTGAGGGTAGGAATATGGTGGCCCATGGTGCATAAGGATTCAAGGAAGTATTGTAGCATTTTAGATGTATGTTAGAGGACCGGAAGACCATCACGAAGGGATAAAATGAAACTCCATCCTCAAGTCACATTGCAGGCATTCGATAAGTGGGCGATCAATTTTGTGGGACCGATTGATCCACCAGGAAAGAAAAATATTGTGAAGTACATCATCACCACCAAATATTATCTCATAATATGGGTTGAGGCCAAGCTCGTGAAGAATTGTAGCATGGACATGGCTGCGAAGTTTATTTTTGAACATATTTTGTCGAGGTTTGGCTACCCAAATATTTTGATGAGCGATTAAAAGGAATGCATTTCTTGAACAACAATAGTGAAGCATTGAAGGAGGAATTTCAAATGCATCACCAGAAGAGTGTGTCGTATCACCCCCAGGCAAATGGAATGGTTGAAGCTTTTAACAAAATCTTGGAGAATGCAATGACTAAGGTATACAATGTCAACAGGGATGAGTAGGATTTGAGAATTCCTACAGTATTATGGGCATATAAGACTACATGTAATAATTTCACAGGTCAGCCTCCATTTAGATTGGTGTATGGACAGGAAGTAGCGATGTCGATGGATTATATTGTGCCTAGTCTCATAATCACAATAGTAACAGATATGGTGGATAGCGATATTATGGAGGAATGATCGAAACATCTACTCACATTGGAAGAAGATCGGTTCATCGCTATATTTCACCCCCAGCTGAAGAAGGAGAGGGAAAAGGCTTGGCATGTCAGGAATATTAAGAAGAAGACTTTCAATAATGGATATTTAGTTCTTTTATGTGACATTAAGTTCATGAAGTTCCCGCAAAGATGCAAATGCACTAGTTAGGACCATACATCATCAAGAATTTTATGGATGGGGGTGCATTTCAGCTCATGAAGTTGAATGACAAGGTGCTTCCTAGACGTGTCAAAGGTAGTAGGTTAAATTTATATAGGGGTGACTCCCTCCCTAGGGCTTCATATTGACTATATGGCCAGAGAAGAGTCTTAGTGCTACAGGCAGTTGAAAGAGAGAATGGGGCTATAAACTACTCTAATGAAGGAAGGCTTCGTTGAAGAGGAAATGCTTTGCAGTATGCAGGAAGATGGTGCAGTTGGTGGAAACCACACTGAAGGAGGAAGGACTGTGACACAAAGGAGGGTTTGAGTAATTTCATCTAGAATATGACCATTGGATCATTAACAGTTGATTTGATAGAGAATTTGTCGTTGAAAGGAGCAGGAGGGATGCATTTAATGAGCATATTTGGGAAAATTTGGTTCCAAATCTGCATTTA
This sequence comes from Pinus albicaulis, assembly GCA_034641835.2. Lineage (NCBI taxonomy): Eukaryota > Viridiplantae > Streptophyta > Pinopsida > Pinales > Pinaceae > Pinus > Pinus albicaulis. Next base: position 121,036 of record JAXQQM020078347.1, read on the forward strand.
TGAGACGAATCTAAATGGGATCATGAAGTTTAAATTTCAAATTGGTTATAAATATGGAATCCCGCTCCACATTTAGAAACTTTTCTCTCTGAGAATTAGACCTATGATTTTTCACCTAAGAGAGAGACAAGTGCTTAAAGAAGCACTGATTAAGGTAGGACTAGGACACACAATGACTTCTACACCACCCGCGAATGTAACAAGGCCAAGGTTGCCCAAGAAATATTCTATTGAAGGAGAAGAAAAGTTGAAGAATATGAAGAAGCCCACAGTTCGAGAGTCACCAAGGAATAAAATCCCTAAAGAAAAGTGGACTAAGGCAGGGCAGGATAGATGGAAGAAGCTAGTAGACGTCGAAGAATCCGAAGAAGAATCCATGGCTAGATTTTTCTAAGATATTGACATAGAATATGTGGAACCTATTTCTAGGTTAGCACCATATATGCTGCCAAGAAATTCGACCATTTTGAAGCCTACTAAGGACGTAGACGCAGTAAAATTCAAGAACTTTACACCATTACTTTTTACACCATTACTTGTTGAACATGCTATACATTCCACATTTCGGGGTCAGAAATATCAATACCATCTGTGTGCGACAACTGTTGGCCCTTGTCCATGATCATAATATTTGGTTAGGTGAAAGGATCAAGACAAGAAGGTGGTAGAAAATATGAACAAGGACAATGGAATCACAAAAGGATCATGGGGGCACACCTTCAGTTCCATTAAAAATCTGGTTTTTTTTTTCGCCGCACATATTTTAGCACAAAAATTATGGGGAAGAGCCACGTAGAGGAGGTGCCAGCACCCATAGCATCTTTAGTGGCATAGTGCAGCAAAGGAATCCAATTCAAATCTGTTGGGAATTTATGTATAGAATTTTTGGATGATTTCATAGAAGCATGGGAGGAGGGTAATAATTTCCACTATGTGTGGCTATTTCTCCTGATTGCGCTAATGGTGTGGAAAGAGCCAAATAAGTCACATTTCCCCATTATGGACCCAGACATCTATGAGGCTGCGAGGTACGCCTTGCTATGGAATTAAAAGGAGCAAACAACGGCGATGGAGAAGGAATTCTTTAGGGTTGGTTTTGATATGAGTCTACGCATGGTGATCATTCATAGGCCAAGGTTGTCACCAAGTCTTTTTTAATAATATCACCAGATTGCCAATTTTAAGGTTGATTTTCACCATGTACACATTTGTGCAAAGAAGGATCTTACAGAAGTATGGTAAGAGCTTTTGTACTTGGTGACTAATGATGACATTGTGCACATAATCATTCAATGGCCTAGTGACCGGTTAACTCCATCCATAGAAGGGGCAGAGACAGAGCAGGCAGACACCCATGGAGTGAAGAAAAATACTGCGAATAGGAAGCAAACAAGAAAGAAAGACAACAAAGTCACCTTTGAGGCTGAGAAAGACACTGAAAAATAAGTCGAGAAAAAGAGAGAGAAGGACGATTAGGAGGCTGAGGGAAGTGATTTGGGTGGCGATGACCCGATTGTTGATCCAGAGGACCCCAGCTCCCCCTTCATTCTCAAGAGGTGGCAGAAACTCAGTGGAGGAGGTGCGCAGAAGAAGCTAACACTACAAGGAAAATACCCTCTAGCATAGGTTATAAAGGATGTTTTTGGTGCTATAAAGTTGGCCAAAATTGTCAAAAACAAATTTTCTACAACATCCATTTACAGTTATGGAGGTTTTAGCGGAGTTTTTAATGGAATTTCAACACAACTAAAAAAACTAGGCGATCGAAGGTTATTATGGATGTTTTTTTCATCGGTGTAGTACTAATGTGTCAATGCACCAGTGCGTGTCATCTAGAAGGTGGCCCGGGGTAGTCGAAGGTGCATGCACTAGGCCGTCAAGGTATAAAACCGCACCGGGGCACAGTGTTGGTGATACAACGCACAGGGCCATTCTAATTGGTCTTGGGATTTATGCGGTGGCCATAGGCTGTCTCAACACACCGGTACGTCGAGTTATATAAACGCACCAATGCGCAGTATAAGACAAACGCACCATTTTTTCTAATTCGTATTAGTATTTTTGTTGTTCCCATAAGTCGTACAAATGCACTGGTGCGTAGACTCACATAAATGCACCGATGCTCAGTATCACACAAATGCACCGAGATTTATAATTGGTATTGGTATTTGTGCGGTGCCTATAGGTCGTATAAATGCACCAGTGCACTGTATCATACAAACACACTGGCGTACAGTAACTAACATGCACCGGTGTTCATTTTGTATTTTTTAGAAACAGCAACCTATGACAGTGCAATTATTGTGATTTTTTTTAAATTCATTATTCATCAAAAGTTGACACATATTATAACAGTAGTCATATTAACTAAATTTTTATTAATGCATTTGAATGTGATGTTTGGATTAATTTGTTATATCATATCATAATTATTGTGATTTTTTAAAATTCATTATTCATCAAAAGACGACACATATCTTATAACAGTATTCATATGAATTAAATTTTTATTAGTGCATTTGAATATGATGTTTGATTAATTTGTTATATCATATCATCAAATTTCACATCGCTTCATTATAATATTTAATCATCCAAAAATTTAATCAATAGTGTTACATTTCACAGTGACAAAGGAGAACGCAATAGAATAAATTAAAACATATTTTATTATATATATATATATATATATATATATATATATATAAGACAATCTTTGTCATACAAAATGGGATAGTTTTCGGTATCCCTTTGTCTTTCATTTGGGACACTATGTCCATTACATTAAACAAAATGCCTGATTTCATAGAAAAATATTTCAAAAATACAACATCTTGCTTTGATATCCAAAAATAGTGATCATCATTCTTCGCTTGAACTATTGTCACTGCTAGAGCTACTTCCATGACTTAGGTTATTTTCAGGAATGTTTTGTTCACGGTGTTGATTGTTTTCTTCTTCTTCACCTTCCATCCACAAACATAAAAATAAATTGTAATGAGGTATATACATTGGTGAGAATAATGAAAATTGCAACATTAAATAATATACATCAATGTAATTGAAAACAAATGACATACCATAGCAACAATTGACTCATGAACTATACACATTCTTTCAAAACCATGTAGTATGTCATCTTTCAAGATTTCATCTGTTGGCACAGTTCCATACTTTGTTTCCTGCAAGTTTTATAACCCATAACAAATCATATATTTAATATAAAAGATTTTTTTGTTCTATTAATTATAGACGGAGCTAAGTAAAACAAGATCGATAGATTTTTACAAATTCCACAATTAATTTTTGATATGCCAACGTATACTCATAACCCATATTTAACCCAATGTCAATCAATTCGTGTGATGGTTCTTCTTTGTATGTTAGCACCTGTTTGAAGACATTCAATGATTATTTTTGTAAAACAACTTAAAATATACAAAAATGAAATATAGTTAAGTTGTTATAAGGAAGTAACAATTACTCACAAACTTAGATATCAACTCTTTTCTTCCTTATCATCCTATTTTATGTGCTAAATGGGTTCCATTTTCTTTTCTTTTCTACAAGAAAATACTTGAAAATCAATATTTAATACTAATTGTTTAATTATTGTACCTAATGATCAAAAAATTAAATTATTACATATTACATTTGAAGCAAATTGTTGTTGACATGGCTCCTCCTGCAATGCAATTTTGTCCATTTCTTTGACTATCTCCTTGTACACCTTTTTGGACATTCCTACTGGCATAATTCTAATATAAGCTCATTCATCTTTTGAGATTTTCATAATCTTCCTTAAAATGTAACATGACAATAAACTATTTAATTTTTATATTGATATATGAAAAGTAAATATAACAAAAGTGATATTTATAAATAATTCTAGACAAACATTTAAAAGAATATTACTTTTTCATTCCTTCCTTTTTGTTGTTGTACGTTTTTTCTATTAAAATTCTGACATGTCTCATTGACCAATTCTCTGGAAACTCTTCTTGTAGTTTAGATAAAATTTGGTTCTTGGAATCATTGGATTGATTTGTGTATTGTAAGTGGAAATAACGTCTATACAATCATTCCACTAGATCCCTAAGACTTTTGTAAAATGTTTTTCCCCTTTCATTAACCTCCAACACCACTCCAGATGAGCTAAGGAGGAATTCATTTTCATTTGCATTTTCTATTTTTTTTCTTTTCCTAGAACAACATTCATTTTCTGAGTTGTTGGTCCATGTAGAACATTAAACAGATGTGAATTAATATATTGTTTGACACATGTTATCTAATAATTTTAAGTATATTATTAATGAAAATTTAAAAAAGAAACTCATATTGGATCAATAGTATTTTTTCATTCACCTGATTCATCCTTTTGCAATTTTTCCATCATGCTTTTATGCTCTTCTGGTCCTAGATTAGAAATAAACTTATTAAGCTTCGTCATTTTGTGGCTCTGCATGATACACAGTAAACAATACATATTTGTTAAACTACATATAGTTCAAAAATAATATTTTTTGTAAAGAATTTAAAAATAGCTTGCCTCTTTTGGTTTTCATGATGTGTTATCAGTATTTTTGTTACTTGATCTCTTATCAACCATTTCTTTATCAATATGAAACATGTACCATATCATTCATTAATAAATTTTATAAATAAAATTTCAACTTTTCATGTAAAAAAATAATCTCAATAAACTAATGCGCCATTCATGGTGTACGCACCGACGTCAGTGTGTAGTGGTCTTATAAATGCACAGCCAAAACAGTATAATACATCGTACGATGCTCTATGTCAGCAAGGAGCACTGGAGCATTAAATGTTAACCACCGCACTGATTAACACAGAAAAAATAATAAAAGTATTCCAGTGTTAGTTTTTGTAGCATAAACGCCCCGCGCAAACAAGGGAGCACCATATGGTGCTCTCTGTCAACTAGGAGACCCGGTGCAGTGCGTTATATGTTACATGGTTCACCGATTAACACAATAAATAAATAAAAATTGCAAAAGAGCATGAGCGCGGTGCACCATAATGAAATAGCGCATCGGTGCCCTATTTTACATATGGCGCACTAATTAAAAAAATTAAATTAATTTTTTATTACACAGTACTTCCGCGGTGCGTTGGGATAATCTAGTGCCCCAGTGTGCTAGGTTATGCCAGGCACACTGATAGCAAAAATTCATTTAAAAAAAAAATCACGCAAGGACCGACATGGATTGGGATCTGACTATGCAATTCATCCCATGGGTTGGATGCCCTAGGCCTATATATAGCAATACAAACCCTATAAATCTAAAATGAAATTCCCTAATTCTGAAATCATAGAAACAGGGAGAAGAAAGGGAAGAAACAAAAAGAATGTAGGGTTTAGGTTAAAAATGGATTTTTTTCTCTGAAAATGAAAAATAAATTGAAAATTTTTTTCCACTGTGTAAAAAAAACTGCAAAAAAAGTAAAAAAAACAATAAAATTTAATCAAGAGATCATTTGAAATTCTATGCTACAGGGCGTGCGTCACATTGAAATTCTAATTTTCTGAATATTTCTGTTTGAACATATTTCGCTGCTCCACAGTGCTCTCGTGCTCTCTTGCTCCAGGTATATCTCCTACAAATCTCTGGCTGAATTTTTTTGCAAAAATAGTGAAATAATGAAAAGTGTTTAGTATTTAAAGGATTGTTTTATGAAATCAGATTTTCGAAAATATTTTGCTACCCATTTTTCAATTTACCGTTATTTTTTTCACTTAAAGAAAATAGAGTTGTGCTTTTTTTATTTGTGGTTATTCGTCACCGGAGTGTCATAACACAGCACCGATGCGTAGTAACTAAAACACACTGGTGCGGTGATCTATACATTAGCACCGATAACAAGAAGTCCATTTTTAAGGCACTGAAATTTATTTTAGGTGTGTGCACCAAAATCTATTGTTGATTTTGCTCAAATGCAGGGAGAAAATATCATAATTGTATCGAATGGACAATTCTTCAAAATACAGCTTGTTCCATAATATTTCTCATAATTCATCACGGATTTCTCCCTATCCATCTCGAGACGTAATATTTACTTTAGATTTTATTTATATTTTCATTATCTAATTGAATTTTTTTTTTTTATCCATGTTAATCATGCACAACTTAATTAAATTTGTAATGTATACAAATTTGCAGGTTCATGCAAATTCATAATCAAGTTCAGATGTACAAAATAGTCAAACAGCTCCAAAATGTCGAAAGCTCTTATAAGGAGCAACATACCGCAAGGCGCATTTGGTAGATGAAAATGGACATCCGCTTCACCCTGCCAATTGTAACAATATTGCATCTTCTAGCCACAATCCTAGGACAATGATGGTAATAATTATAATTGTTTAGTATATTGATTAATGTAATTATTTTAACATCAAACCAATTAATCATGCAATATTTTCACCGTGGTTACTAATTGATATCATATATTTTGTACTAATCATTTTCAAATATTTTTTTTAAATTATTAGGATTCTAGTGATGATGAGTGACCTACCTACCATCTTCTATTGCATACCACGATAATGTCAAATCAAGAGAATACTGAATTAAGAGAAAAATTTGGAGGGGAACGATACCAATAATATTTGAATCAACCACCGATTCAATTTCCGCTACGTCCAAATTCACCAATTAGGAATGACTATAGAAATAGTAGTTCTTCATAAGCTGGAAATGGAGGCAATCAAATAGAGGTTTCTATGGATGATTAATTAAGGTATATGACAACCATGGAGACAATGTTGTTATATGCATTCCAAAACAATGATCAGCTAGGGGATGATGCTCATATTGCTGACACCCTTTTCGAAAGCCTTAAATTTGCTTCCACCACCTCTCTCTTTGGATCTAACGGTCAGTCAAAATCTACCCAATTGGGGACAATGATGTTACTGTACAACTTGAAAGAAAATTTTGGCTTGTTGAATGCATGTTTCTAGTAAATTTTGAGGTAATTTATCATAAATTCCTCCCTTATATAAATTTGATAAATATAATCAGTATACAATGAACATTACAAATGGTAAATTGTATGAACATTAATAATTATATCGGAATTAATGTATATTTATTAATATATTTTTCCAAGATCACTAACTACATGTTATTCAAATATAAGGTTCTTCTGAGTGATGTCCTTCCCGCAGTCGCGAAGAGGCAAAGAAATTGTTGAAAATGTTGGGTGTTGAGTACATATCATATCATGCATGTCCAAATGATTTTATTCTATACAGAGGAGAGGATGAAGAAAAAGAGATATGTCCAAAATGTGGGCATCATAGGTATGATAAATCAAAAAATAATGGTAAATCGCGTACTGGTCCTCCTTTTAACATATTGAGGCACATGCCTATAATCCCAAGGATTCAAAGGCTCTTTCGTTGAAAATAATTAGCTATGTTGTAGGGATGTCATGCCTCACATAGAAGTGAGTTGAGAGTTATGCGAATCCCAACTAATTCAATAGCCATGAAGCATATAGAGGATACATGGCCTGAAAAATTCAAGGATGAAGTATGAAGTCTACGACTCAGCATAGCCATGGATGGCGTCGACCCATATTCCCTCCAAAACACCAACTATTTTTTTTGGCCTGTAGTAGTGATCAATAATAATATCACCCCATGGTTGTTCATGAAGAATGAACATCTTATGTTGGCTCTCATAGTCCCTAGTAGAAGACAAGTGAAGAATATGGATGTCTACTTACAACCACTGGTAGATGAATTGAAGGAATTATGGGATGGGATAAATGTATATGATGTATCAAGACCCATCGTAACAAAGAGGACTTTTACGTTCTATGACACATGTGCTTACACGACACTTATTAGATCCCATGCATATATTTAAAAATGTTTCATATTCTTTATGGAGGAACATATCATCAAAACAAAGTGACACATTTCTTGTTAGGAAAGATCTTATTACTTCAAAAACTAAAAAGAAACATTGGCCAACATGATTAGAAAGCACAGGCTCAGAGGCAGGCACTGGTCCCTCTAATTCATGTTATTTCAAAGAAGGTGGTGTCCCATGGATTTTAAAAAAATATGATCCTTCTTTGGCAAAGGAAGTTATAATGGGTGTGAGGGTGCCATATTCATAGTACGGGTCTTCACTACGGCACTGCTTCACCTTGGATAACCATTTCTCGAGGTTGAAATCATATGACCGTTTAAATCTTCCAAGAGTACGTATGATGTCAAAAACATGATCATTTTAATATTTTTTATATTAATAAATTGTATCCCTTGCAGGGATCATAAAACATAACTAATTTTGTATATTATTGCACGTTTTTATAACTTTGCAATGTCATTATCCTTTGTTCATGCATGGGTGTGTGAGACATGAATTCCCTCAAGACCTAGGATGTGCCATATCTAATTTATTGGCATTTGTACGTTAGATCACGTCAAAGGATATTCATGTGGCTAGCATTCCACGGTGGCTTCAAGAGATAGTTGAGATTGTTTGTATGTTTGAGAAGGAAGTGCCGATGAGTTTCATGCACTTGTAGGTTCATCTTCTAATCCACCTAGCAGATGAGGTTGAATTAGTTGGGGTGGTTTATTATCATTAGATGTTCTTCTTAGAGAGGTACATGAAGAAATTGAAAGGTTTTGTTCGAAAAAGGGAAAAACCCGAGGGGTCTATGGCAGAGGGGTACATATCGTATGAGTCTTTCTATTATTTCAGTGAGTACATCAAGAAGATCGACAGCAGACTAGGTGCGGTGATTTGGGACGATGAAAGGGATGAAGGAAAAAGAGAAGGGGAGTTGCTCCAAATGAGTGGAAAAAGATCTTGATAAAGAGTAAGCGACTTATAATATTTCAAATTTACACAAAGTAAATATTCATGTTGAACTTCGATATAATGTATATTTTGATCTCTGTGTACTATATAATGTTGGTTTGATTTCATCAGCGGATTGCAGAAATTGAATCAATCAATAAATTCGTTCTTTACAATTATGAAGCGACACAACCGTGGGTCGCATTATACTAACAAAAGAGGATGAAATGGGATAGTTACATGAAATAATTCATAAGGTTGAGTAGTAGAAGTGTGCCTTATCCTGATCATTTAAAATAAAATATGCCAAAAATATGCCCCAGCAATTGGGTTGTTGACCAAGTCAGAGAGAAATACAGTGCAACCAGTCGTTATCCGCGTGCTGAAGAGGATGCGCTAAACGTAGGGATTGGCTGCAACAACTCGGTAATAATCTATTTAATTTATATGTAAATTTGAAACTTATAATACATCTATATTTTATATTTTAACTATTGGGTTATTATAAGACACAAGACACTATGATTTTTAAATTTTTATAATAGGTGCATTTGTTCCCATCTATGTGGGCATATGGACACCATTTTCGCACAAAAAATGTCAATGCTGGAAACATCACACAAGACTGTGGAGTGGAAGTCAAGTTCGATCAATCTAATCGATCTAGCCACCGTGATCAAAACCTAGTAAGAGAGACGTTAGGTTACGTAAGAAAGATACAAGAGATCATTGAAGTGGAATTCTCTTCTTTCCAATGTGTTATTTTTAGGTGCAAGTGGTGGGACACCTTTGATCGGAATAATGTAAAGGAAGATCGCAATAGTAGGCTGATATGTATCAACTCTAGAAAGATGGGGGATGAAGCTAAGGAGCCCTATGTTTTCCCAAACATTGCAACCATGTGTTTTTCGACCCAGATGTGTTGGATGGGGATTGGTGGTTCATATTGAGACTTGACCCTAAATCAAAACATATTTTTGAGAACAATAGTGTTATCATGCCATGTGAGCTGGAAGATAATGGAGGTGATCATGAGAACCGAGAGTGATATGGTACATGTGTTATTTCATTAATATTTATACTTTTTAAGATGGGTTTTTCAAGACATTATAATATATATTTTGAATTAATTGGTAATTTGCATTGTGTTAATGTTAAAATGAATATTTCACTTGATAATTTGCAATTATGTTGATCTAAAAAACAATGTCGTATTTTATAAATTTCTTTTTTTTTGTATGTAAGATCATAATAAAATAATATAATTCTAAAATACATGAATTTATTTGCATTATTTTCTAAAATTCATTATGTTACAATAATTCATATTATTCTAGATTTATTATTTTACAATTATTTAAAATTTTACAAATTTAAAATTTTAAAATTTTAATAAAATCATTTCACATTAATACAATTAAAATTTTACAAAAAATTTACATACAATTACAATTACAATTTTAGAATTTTACATACAATTACAATTACAATTACAATTTTACAATTACAATCAATTCACACTAATACAATTAAAATTTTACAAATATTTTACATAGCATTAGAATTACAATTACAATTTTACAATTTCACGTACAATTACAATTACAATTTTAGAATTTTACATATATACAATTACAATTTTGCAAATTTAAAATTTACAATTACAATTACAAATTTACATATATGCCATTACAATTACAATTTTTAGAATTTTACATACAATTACAATTTTAGAATTTTACATACAATTACAATTACAATTACAATTTTACAATTTTACATATATACAAATACAATTACATTCATTTCACAATAAATTAAATATTGCAATTACAATTAAAATTTTACAAATATTTTACATACAATTATAATTAATACAAATACAATTACAATTTCAGAATTTTACATACAATTAGAATTACAAATATTACAATTTTACAATATCATGATCATTTAATATTAAATTAATTAATAAACATTGTGATCATGATAAACATCGTAAAAACATCATATTTGACTAAAAAACACATTCAAATTCGCTAATGTCATCGTGATCATGATCATCTAACAAAAAAAATTAGCATTATATAACATCATCACAACACAAACATCAAATATACATCTCATGTGAAATAATTGTTATCACATAAACATCTATCCGCAAGTTGCACATTAAATGAACATATCTAACATGACCTAACAATATCCACATCATGATGATCACCAACATGTAAATTAAGTACAACTGCAACATGAACATAAAATACATGGACCATATATATATATATATATATATATATATATATATAATGTCAAAAATATACAATTGTCATATAAATGTCATGGATCAACTAGTGGTACATCATCAATAGTAGTACTAGCCGAGGCCCGCTCAGTCAATGGTGCAGCCTCGATAAGCTCAGATACATGTTGATCATCACGTGCCTACTAATTTGGTACTAGTGCCTCATCCTTATTAGGATCAACTATCGGCTGCTCATCGTGATGACTCGACATGGTCGATGGTCCAGCCTGCTCATGATCATGAGTAATGCTTGATGTTGTAGGTAGTTGACTGGACGTGGCCGATGGTCTAGCCTGCTCTCCATGATGATCGTTGCTCGATGCTAGTGGAGGTTTCTCATCTAATGCGATGCAAGCTGAACGATCATCAGATGATGTGTCGCTACTCGTGGACTGTCGATCACGTGTTGCTCCTCGACCATGCCTATAACGTGCAACAGTCATCCTCAACCATGTAACTAAGGTCGTAGCTCCTACGACATGCCGCATCAGGTTGTACATGCCATGAGACATGCATCTCCACATATGTAACAACCTACCAGAGGCTCATGCTTCTCTCATAGAAGGCTCGAGCCGCCTCAACAATCAATGTACAGAGTTGGTTGCCCAATGCCATACAACTCGAATCATGCATTTGTTTCTACCGTGCCCGGAAAAGGTGGTACTAGCGCATCAGGAGCAGTGTCTCTCCGCACTCCGTCGATGATTTCGGCATCTGGTATATCCCGATCGTCATCAGATTATGCCCCGGATCATTTGGTGCTTACCATTTACTCTCGCCATCAAAAGAGCCAATGTCTGCAAAATATATACAAGTACACAATATTAATTATACAATTTCATTACACAATTTAATAAAAACAAGTTAAAGAACATGTTAGAATAAATATAAATAAAACAGTAATATTACCTCTATCATCTGGCGTCTCATTAGCTGTGAAGAGGATGTTGGCACACCTCGCCAATTCCAAACCAGCATACGGACACGACACCATCACGAACGAGTGATCATCAGCACTGGCTAGCAACTCTAGTGCATCACTAGATATCATGGCCGGATAGTCAGACATGCCCCTTTTAGGCATCATCTGGCCCCACATATGCATCCGTACATGCAACATTGGCCTACGAGGTTGTTGAAAAAAAGTAGGCCTCATCTCTGGAAACCTCTCAAAAAATAAATAAAATATCTCTGAAGCAAAACGAAAGTTGACCCTCCCTTGTGCCTGAGCATGACATCTATCTAAGGTTGTACAGAACTGCCACAAAAAAATAACAGACCACCTGACAAGCCGTGGCTCTTGTAGTAAAGAATCAACATAATATAGATGTTGGAAACTAATGCATTTCCCATCGCTGGTGTTGTGTGAAATGGGTGAAATCAGAAGTGAGAGGGACCTCGCCGCCTCACTACCAAATGCATCAATACGTAACTTCCCTCTGGAGACCTAAAACTTTGAAGGAGACAGTATATCCATGCTAATGTATCTCTGGGAGTACACCAACTGACTCCCTGTTGCATAGCCAAATGGAAAATCTAAGAACGAGGGAAAACCCACCGGGACTCTCCTCAATAGCCCAATAATGAAATAGATTTCCTCCTCAGTGGGCGCGTAGCACTAGTTAGGACCAACCCGGAAAGCTTGTAGGTGGGAATTCCACCTGCGGATAAGATGTTGCAAAAACACACCATGGCCCTTTATGGAAGTAGCCTCCTCATAGAACCTTAGGAGGTTGACCTGCCTTAGGAGCCCTTGGGTAGTTGTTGTAATAGGGAGAGGGAACACATAACTCTCCCTCTTTCGTGCCTCCCACTCGCGAACCATGTTATACTGGTCCACTTGTTATTACTGTTGTTCCCTCTATTCTCTCCTTTCATGTCTCTGAATTATTGACATATTAAATGCAATTTTTTTTATTAAATGAGACATGTATTTAGGAATATACATATATAAATTTTTTTGAAAAAAAAAAAAACAGTCGGTGCGCCACAAAAAACAGGCATGCACCAGTAACGGTGCGTCTTTTTTGTCACACACTGAAGGTGGTGCACCAGCAAATTTCTAGTGCACCAAAGGTAGTGCACATGAAAATTTGCAATGCACCACCCTCCTGGATTTTTTCATAATTCAACAATGCAGTGGTATAAAATACTGCACCGTTGACTATGGAACGGTGTCAGAGGGCGATGCATTGACTAAAGTATACGCCCCGAGGTGTATGGTTTGGTCAACGCCCCGACATCTTGACTTCATTACATAGTCAACGGTGCTGACTTTTACCAGGCCGCACCGTTGACCATGTCGAAATTCTAGAATGTGGTGCACTGACAAAAATACCTACCCCGAGGTGGAGATTTAAGTAAACACACCACATTTTCATTTTTCCACAGGGTCAACAGTGCGGTTGTGTAACCGATCACACCGCACCTTTTTTAAATTTTAAAATATCACGGTGCACATTTTAGTACCGCCCCAGAACTCGTGCGGATACTATAATCATCGGTTACAGTGCGGCTGGTAAATTTATAGGCATCACCGCGAACCGGAGTGAGCTGAACGGCTCGAATGCACAGCACGGGAATTTTTTTTTCTAAATGGTTAATTTTACATTAATTTACAATTATAATCCACTAAAAGGCTTAATTATGGAAAAACAAGAAAAATATCGATACATTTGGCTGTCAATGAGGCATATTGGTTGTAGAATTTGCAAAAGTAAATTTTCCCACCGTTTTGCAATATTCAAAATGCATATTGGTGGACAATGCAGAGCAGCAGTAAGTGCAATGGGTGCAATGGGACCACCGATGTCAGGGCGGCTCAGACAAGGATAACTTGCACCAGTGCTTGAGAGCTCTAAAGCACTAAAAAGTGAAAAAATTGGTTTTTTGGCAGTAATTTTTTTTTATTTACCCTGTTCCGGTGCGCGGGGTTTTATAAGCGCACTGGTGCAGTTTCTTAAGACTGCACGAGGTGGTTTCAGTTTTGGCGTGGGTTTTTAGGACGCATCGGTGCAGAATCTTTGTAAATCACTGGTGCGCTACAATAATAAGACGCACTTGGGTGGATTTGTATGGAGCACACAGTGTCCGGTGTGCCAATGTTTTTTGTGCACCGGTGCTTTTTCTGGTTCAACACACCAATGTGGGTTATGATGATAAGCGCATCGGTGCGTGTTACGATGATAAGCGCACCAGATGAAAAACATCTGCAAAAACCTCCACCCACTAACCTCCTCTAGTAACCTTCGCTACAAACAGATTTCTCAAGTATTTTTATAAGGGGTTCCTCAAAAACATCCACTAGAAGGTATTTTCCTTGTAGTGTAAAGTCCGATAAGTCAGCTGGAGGAGAACTGATGTTCCTCATTGAAGGGGACTTCAACGAGATTGGTGATACAGTCTAGCACATCACCAAGAATCTCTAGGTAAACATTGAAAACCAATACAAGGGTGTATTGGCAGAGGTCCAAAAGGTCCTCAAATAATTGCAGGTGCAGACAAGCGCAGTTCAAGTGAGTGTAGCCTAGGAAAACGTGTTTCAAGTGAGTGTGGCTCAAGCGAGTGGGACATCAACAAGCATGATTACAGCATGTCCGAAGTTGGTAGTTACTTCTAAAATTCGAGCTATGTAGATCCCTGCAGGAGCCCTATATTTTGACACTGTCGAAAATCAAACACAAACATCACATTGGCAGCATACGATATTGAACCTTGTAGCACTCCCAATAAAATCATTGCATGAATTCCACCAGGGATTTGCAGACAAATTTCATATCTATGAGAAATGCACCCTGCTAGTTATCTAGGATGTCAAGTAAGATCAAAACAAGATGGAAGAGGAAAATAAATAGGTCGTTCAGGATTGAGATGAGGTAGCAATGCACAGGAAGTGATTGGAGGAAGCAATCACCAAGGTTTTCATAGAACTTCCTAATCTACAGATTCAAGCTAAGGCGGTGTCAGAAGAAAAGATAGATAATCTCATGATGGAGGTGAAGGATTCTAAGGCAGAAGTGGATACGTTAAGGCTTGAGCTTAAAATTCATATTTTTGAGCTTCAGATGGAATTGTAGATAACTACTCCACCACAAGTCTAGGAGTAGTGTGAAGCAGATATTAAGGCTTCCATGAATCATTTTGAAATGAAAATCAAGGACTCCATCCAAATTTTTGATGATATTATGGAAATTTGGGTCTCCCTACAGGAGGACCCCCATGTGCATAAAATTGAAACAGAAATCATAGATAAGAAGCAACAGCTTGATCAGATAAAGATGATTGTGCACACCTTAGTGCAAGTAGAGAAATTTTCTCATCTTCAAGAGGGCCAATTGTTGCAAGGAAAAATTGACAAGCTGCAACGAAAGGAAAAAATTATAACCTCTAGAACATGACCCTGGGATGTAGAATCTAGTCATCTATCACAGATTGTGGATAGCCAACTAAAAGCACTCTGACAGATACAAAAAGTTGTTCAGAAAACAGCAGGGCCAGCTACAGAGAAGTTTCCGAACGAAGTCCATGAGGCTGAGAAGTAGTGCGCTGAGACAATACATCTACTGAAGGATGCATTGAGCAAAATCAAAGCAAAAACTAAGGGTGTACCAGCTAAGTAACGTAGGATGAGTCACATTTTTTTGTTGGGGGCCTATTGGACATGGTACCCATATGTCTAATTTTTAGTAAATCTTCTACATTTTGAGGAGCGAAATGCATTGCGCAAATATTTTTAAAAGTCAAATGGCTTTTAGGCGGGTCAAAGACCCTTATTTTGTAAAGGGATGGGATAATTTTGTATACGTTGAGCTCCGCACATGGTTTTCCAACCATGGTATTGTAAAATGAAAATTTATATAAGGAGCTATCTTAGTGAGTCTAAGGATATCCTATATCACAAAATGCATATGGAGGTCATGTTAGATATGAAATAACTATGTATTTTATTGTTTTGTGTGAAAGGGAAGGCTCCTGTAGCTATGTGCATGGAGACCTTATGATCTGGGTAAATTTTTGCTACCCTTTTAACCAAGACCTTTTTCTTTGGCTAATGTGTTAGAATTACACTTTGTCAAAAGCATTAATGAACACATGCAGATATAATCAAGAGGAACACATGTCAAAAATCACAGAAAAAAAATGCAAGACGTTTAATAATGGATTTTTTCCAGTGTGAACTTCATCTCCGGGCCTCGGTGTCTTGATGGTTTTGGCCGCTTCATTCAATGTTGTAACTCATGATGATGTACATGGACATTGTTTATTTGTCATACAAGGAAATGAGCCCTCAACATGATTGGCAAAGTCTCTCCACGAAAAGTTCTGCTACAACAAACTCTCACTCATACAGACCTCCTATTAGCATGACAACATCACACATGGTGAAAAAGAGTATCCCGCCATCAAGGCAACAAAGGGATCTCACAACATAAATCACCATCCATGATAAATACATACCACATCAAATAAACATAAATATTCAGCATCATACATCAAACAGGAATCAACAACAACAGATAAACATAAATATTCTGCATCATACATCAAGCAGGAATTGACACAACATAAAACATCCTCCAACAATAATAAATGAAGTACATGGAAACAACACTTCATATACCTCAACTCTAATGATGGCTGAAGAGTAGGTTTCTCAATCACTGGATCTAAATGCACCATCAAAAATGTGGCGTCGAATGGCAAGGAATCGACTGTCCACACGCTAATATCTGACACCGTCATCCTATTCTCAGAAATGGCCGAACATCGAGACTTATTTTGTAGAAACTGATACCTCCATCAGAATCGCGTCACCGAGAGGTGTAAGATCCATATAAATTTTTTCCAATTTGGACACTAGGAAAATTTGTCCCCTCTGAAGGTTGAGCTCAAATCATGGTTCCAATGGCTCATGGTTCTGCTTGCATTAAAAAATGTCTGTCTCGAACTGCATGCCCACTGCAACCCACCTTGGGCACACTGAAGAAAGACGAGTTTAAATATAAAGTGTCAAGCGGACCTTACAAGGTGTTGGAACAGGGTCCCCTAGTTGTGTTTTGATATGTTCCAACACTGCATTTTTGGTATATTTTTGTAGTAATTGGTCTTGCGCAGGGGCTTTGGGGTGGGTCAAATCCCCCAATGTATTGTAATGGGTCAAAGGATAGACCTAGAGTCCGCAAACCACGGTTTGTGGACCACAGGATAGCGTTGTCTATGATAATATAAATAGATGGGTAGTTTGAGTCTAAGGGTAAGTAAGTAAGTAAGATTGATGCTACAAACAAAATGTTGAGATTTGATTTGGGTAGTTTTGGGTAAGGACTATTTTTGGCTGTGTGTGCGGAGATCATTAGTCATGTTGTGTGCGAACCCCGCTGGTTGTGTGCGCGGGCTGATCTGGGTCTGTAAGTTGGTTTTGGATATTAATGAATGCGGAATCTATTGAAGTATCTTCATGTTATCTGAACTAGTTGTGTTTATTACTGGAGTACCTGCGTGTTATTTGAATAAGCTGTGATTTTACCTGCGATATATGAATTAGCTGTGATTGTGATGTTCTATGATGATAATTGATGATGTGCACGTGGATGCGAAAGTATTGATCAGATCTATTTCATAATAGTAGATGTGTTTATGTTTACATTTTGGTTATTTTTTTAAGGGCTTGATAAAAGGCTTGTTTATGTGCAAACTTTATAGAACTCAACAAGATCTGCTTTAATTACCTACTCTCTCCCAGGGTGTGGAAACCTAGTTCCAGCACCCCCCCATACTACTTCGAGTGAGACCTTGGCCTGCGAAAGTAGGTCATTGCCGAAAGTGCTAGTAGTATAGGGGTTTGTCAGAAAACCTTAACTCTGAACCTGGGTCAGCACCCCTCAAGCCAACAAATGGTTACATTTTCAAGACCGAGAGCATTTTGAGAGAGAGATTGGGTAATGCCACAAGGCTGTTGGAGACCTAAGAAATTGGAGCTCGGAGACTGGTTTGAAAGATAGATTCGGTGAATTTTCTCAGAAAGAGAATCGCAGCACGAAGCTAACAGCTAAGAACTGGAAGAAAAAATATATTTTCTCCCAAGTATATGAAATTTTCTTTGTAACTTTTGCGTACGAGCTCCAAGAGTGGCTAGCGAGGCTATTAGAATTCCAGACGTGTTGGAAAGAAAATCAGGTTACGCAGTGGACTCGGGAATTGATTCAATAGTTGGATAAGGTTGACAACACAATCACCCACATAGTAGATCATTAGGTGGATATTTTGCTATGAGGATTTGTAACGGAATTCGCAGTCGATCAGTTTGTATCCTATTCTGAGGCGGAACAGAGGTTCTTCAAGGGATTCTGAGGTAAGTTCTTGAGATAATTGCCACTACTAATTAAAATATTACTATGAGAAAAGGGCATTTTGTGCAACCACACCAAATGAATGACCTCTAATCAGAGTGAGAGTACAACACGAAGTGGTAAGTACTACCTAGCCAACCACGAAGGGGATAGATCCATATACAGCCCATTAAGAGAGTCGGTTATGCATGCAGGAACTAGTCCTCCGGCTACACCATCTTCGAGTCAACATGAATGCAAGAACTCACCTACACCTCTGCCACCACTGGAAGAAGATATGTCCGCACACATGAAGCTACCCACCTTCAAGGGTGTAGGAGACAAAGATATGGACCGATTTTGGTTCATAGCGGAATCAGTATGGACTACACAGAATATGGCTAGCGATGTTGTAAAAAGGGTGCAACTGTCCCTTGCCTTTGAAGGAAGGGCCCTAGATTGGTAGATGTGGTACGTAGGCCAGCATGTGGATCCATATATTCAAGAGATTAAGAATGCTTTAAAACAAGAGTTTCAGAAGCCTAAGTCCTACTCTCAGCTGGTGGTTGACTTGAAGATTTTAGACAAGGACCCACTGAGTCAGTATGGGAGGAAGATCAGTGGTTAAAGAAGGTTATCAGAGATGGGGAATTTCAATATGATGATAGATAGCACAAGGAATTTTTCATCGCCATGCTATTACATCACCTACGCAGACCTATGGGTCAGCAAGCGATTGAGACGCAAGAGAAATAATTGGAGATTGTTATGAAGCTAGAAGTTGCGGCAAGAGACGATGCCCATTTTGAGGTACAACAGATTTAGGGACAGCTGGAAGAAATGCACCTCAAAATCCAAAACTTGCAGAAAGAGCAAGGAAAAGGAGCTAGCCCAACCGTATGGTGCATAAGATGCAGGATGTCAATCCACACAAAGGATCAGTGCCCCCTGCTGGTGGACTACATGCAGGCTGGGGGGCCCAGCCCATTGCATCCTAAAGAGGCTACGAGACCAAGCAGTCCAAAATTATCATGCGTTGACTTTCGCGTAGCTGGACTACATGATACCAACCACTTCCCCCATCTTAGTGCTTATGTTCCAGAATTGAAAAAACAATGGTGCCAGTTCTGCTCATTTGTGGGACATGAAGAACACAACTGTCGGACATATGACTTAATGATAGACCGAGGAAACCTGTATAGGGTACAGGCTGACCCTTCTTCACCACTATCTCCCTCGGGACGAGGAGACTCCCATACCAGAGGCTAGTGGGGGAAGAGGTGGAAGCGTAGGTTGGGGAAGAGGGCAATTGATATGTTATAACTGTGGAGAAGTAGGGTTGCACGACAATATTGCAAATATTGTAGACAATTGGATCATGTGATCAAAGATTATCCTGTACTAATAATGAAAATGTAGTAAAAACAACAGACACCAACACAAAATGTGCAAAGGGTTAAGGTAGAACCATGTGATGAGGGACCTAGTATTAATTTCATAACGCACAGTGGCATGCCTACTAGAGGAGCTGAAGAAAAAGTTGTGGCTAAGCCCCTTTTCCGAAAATCTTCTATCAAAAAGGAAATCTTGGACCTACAGAAGGAGAAAGAAACCTTCATCGAGGCTCGCAAAGACTTTACCAAGGATGAGGCATGTACTTCCAAGGCTACAAAAGACCTAAGAGTGGACAACGAAGTTAAATAATTCCTACAAGAATGTATGAAGTTGCTACGTGTTAGCCACCTATAAATTTTTGACATAGCAAACAAGTGGCTAAAATGTTTCTGAGCCTTCAAGAGAAACATTTCCCTTGAAAATATTTCATTCTTTAAGCCTCTATGTGTCTTTTGCCTTTGAACAGATCTTCACTGTTGTTTCCACTGAAAAAAGCCCTGCTGTTTTGTGAAAAAAAATGCTTCAAAAGGCCCTGTAATAGCCCATTTTCACTCATTTCCATTCATTTTCATTAAGCCTCATTTCATCTTTTAAAATGCCTTTTTCCCCTCTAAAAAGCCTCAAAATCCTTTTAAGCCACTAAAAATCCCTTTTACAGGTTTCAAATGCCCTTTTCCCCTTTACCGAAAGCCAAAAAATTTCTTGAAAAACACTGATTTTGGCTTAAAAAACAAATTTTTTAATTTGAGGCCTTAAGCCCCTTTCTAAGCCCTTAGCCCCTTCTCTGCACATGACCTGTGCCCAAGACCAGGCGATAAAGCCCCAGGCGCTAATCGCAATCGGAGCTTTACGTGAACACCTTTTCCTTTGTTTCTTCTAAATTTCCGATGCGAGGAATATTTGTTCTATCGGGCTCCGCTACAATATCCACCGTTGATCTCTTTAATGATCCGACAGCCTGCACTAACTCACATAACCACCAATCGCAAGAAGTCTTAAGTGCCACCTTGTTTCCTCCAATTGGCGATCTCCAATTGAATCTCAACCGTCTGTTTGTGTAGATCTGACGGTTGGAGATGAACCCGATAGCCTAACATCATTGCTCCACCGGTTTAATCTGGACCATTGAATCCACAAGAACCAACGGCCCAGATTAAATCGCGCTTCATCCACAAGCCTCCACAAAATTCTCCTCCATTCCCAGGGATTTCTTAACATGTTTATTGCTTTTTTTAGGGTTACATATGGAAAAATTCACTCTGTCTCACCATCACAGATAGGGTAATACAGGGCGCAGAATGCCATTTTTTCAGAACCGAAGATTACAAGGAAAACACTTGGGAAGGTTTTTAACGAAGTATTTCATTAAAGGACCAATTTGAAACCTTCTCATGAGCCTCCAGCACCATGAAAACCTACAATATTCATAGACAAGACAGAAGTGAAGCGGCAAAGACTATCAGTGACAGTTTAAAGGGATTTGAAGCCATTATTGAAGATTAAACGCTTTAATCTAGTGTTTAAATGACGAAGATTTAGATTGAAGACCTTATAGATGATCTAGACACCTAATAAGGCCTAAAGCACATGAAATAATCCATATCAGTGTTTCACATCAACAGAATGTTCTTTCCCAAGAAAGGACAAGTTCCCATAGTGTTTTTATTCTACATCAAGTTCCTGAGAAGATCACCACCCTGACAAAATTCCTAAGATTGCCAGAGCATTAGTAACAAAGTATGGAAGGCCTGAAAGTCATTTATCTGTCTTACTTTTCCCAGAGTACAAACTGCCAGAAAGTACCTCTGAAACATACCTCTGAAGTAATTATCATCATGTCGAAGACCCCTAGTTCATCCAAAGAGTAATAAAAGTCAATGCATGGGTACTAAGACAGAATGGGCTGCAATAAAACTTCTCCCTCTATTTTAAATAATGCATTTAATTCCTACCTACTTCTACAGCTGCTCTTTCAGCTATAATAACTCCTCAGAAATACATTGTAAATGTTGGTTAACTGTGGATTGTAAGTTGTTTCACTGAGATAGAGTTATGTGGTATTAGTTGTAAAAATAGGCTGGGAGATGATTTCTAGTTGATATCAAGTTGTTGGACAATGATGTATGTGACTCGTCTTGCTCTTTAATATGAAAAGCATGTTCATTGGATCCTGATCTAAATCAGTGTTGATGTGTTCTATCTTTGTCAATGTTTTCCCTCTGTTATTCATCATATTTCATTTCTCTGGTAAGAATCAGTATTCGAGCTTAGGATATACTACTGTAAAGTACCCTAATGCTACCTGCTCTTCTTATCTTTGATTTTTTCTGCTAATGGTGTGATCTAAGAACAAATTCAAGATAATTTAACCAGTATAGTAGTTGGTTCTCCTTGCCTACTGATGTATGAATTTAGAGTTTGTTTTTTAGATGTTCTTGTCTGGTTTTAGCTAAAATAATTGGGAAACTGGGAGATTTAGAGTTATTTCTGTCTCACTAGGGTCATTTTCCAATAGTTTTCCTTTCTAAGATCCCTTAAGTGGAATGTCAAAAGCATTGAAATTTAAAAGTCTTTCTCTAATCTTAGGCTTCACTTTGTGTCAAATCTTAAATGTTTTCTATTGTCTGAAGAGTTAGCTTCTTTGGGAGTTTTATCATAGATGGTTAAGGCATGCCCTGTCCCTAGATTTTCTCCTAAGTGGTCCCCTTGGAAGGTTTCCTTGTCATTCACCTTCATTTCCTTATCATTTCATCCCATACTATCATCTTTAGAGATCCTCTGTTTTAGATGACTAGCCCATTTGAAAGCCTTGCATATTGAATTGCAAGTAAACCCTTTTATGACCCCATTTCCCAATGGACTTGAGTTTTCTTTGAATTATCATCCCATTGCCTAAAATCCTTCTTTTCTCACTTCTTTGTCTTACTTTGAACCCTTATTTCATGTTTCCCAACCAAACAACAAAAAAAAACAAAACAACAACCCTTGTGCCCTATAAATAGCCTAATACCTTAAATCGAACTTCAAAGATATATATTTCTTTGTCTTTATAGAGAGATCCCTCTCTGGATCTAGGAGGGCTAGATCCTGATATCCCAAAGTGGTTTGATGTTGTCTCATCATTTGGTATTGCCAAATCTGCCAAATCATGGGAACCACAACATAATGGTGACTCCACTGGGGAATTTTTGAGTAGATTATACCTGATACACTCTTAGGACCTAAGAAATTTCCTTGATTCAAGAATATTTGGTGTGATATCCAGTTGAGTCACCAACATTATGGCAACTCCACTGGGGAATTTTTGAGTACATTGTACCTGATACACTCTTAGGACCTCAGAAATTTCCTTGATTCAAGAATATTTGGTGTGCTATCCAGTTGAGTCACCAACATAATGGCGACTCCACTGGGGAACTTTGAGCAAACACTCCTTGAAACATCTCTAAGAACTCAAAGAAGACCATAGTAGCCTTGGTTTGGTAGTAAATCACTGTGGTGGACAGTAAACTTTCTTAAAACATTCTAAACCTTCCACCTGGTGACTCCACAGTTCCTGAATGACCATAAGACTCCACTGGTGATCAGTAGGCCTGTTGATTATATTTGTTTTCACAAGACTCCACTGGGAGACCAATTGCATTACAACATCATCCATATTAAAAGAAACACATAGGATTAAGCTTTTTGGTTTGAAGATAGTTTTCCTCTTAAAGACTGTCATACCTGGCTAACTTTCTTCGTTGAGACTTAACATAATGGCTTCAAGAACAATCCATACTAGAGCTTGTCCTAACCCAAACCCACCTAAGATAGTTGACAACCCTGAGAGTATTCTTAAGAAGCCTTATACACATAGGGATCCAACTATTGTCAAACACATTAATAGAGCTAATTTAGTACCTAAAAAATTTGCAGCTCTATCAAACACTCAAGTTGACTTAGACTTACCAAGTAATTTACCAAGAACTAATTCATTTAGTGATATAGATCAGACAGACTTTGAGCCTCCAAGTCATAGTGGTCAACACATTAGTGACAGAGAAACCCCTACATCAACACCTCATGATATCCACTTCATTCACAACTTGGGTCTCTCTCACCCCAAATCTGCTCAACAGTTTGTTGCTGGTCCAAGTAGTTCTGCCATTCATATACCTGCTACTCAAGCTAACCCTTTACCTCCACAAAACACTATCATGGCAGCATGGTATGCCCCCCTAGTTTTTCCTCAGCCTCTGGTCCCTTTGCCCAATGAATATCAAGCTAAAATTCCCCATTTCACGAGAGAAGAATCCACCACAGCTCAAAAACATGTCACGAGGATAGGAGATGCATTTGATTACATGAATATAGATGATGAGACTGTTAAAATGAGAATATTTGCTCAAAATTTAGGAGGAGAAGTGAAGAAGTGGTGTAAGGGCTTAACTCCTAATAGCATCCATGACCTTCCTACTTTACAACAAGCATTCATAAACAAATGGGAAGTCAAGAGCAACCCTCTCCAGATATTAGTAGAGTATCAGAGCCTCAAAAGAAACCAGGGAGAGAGTGTTCATGATTACTCCTCCAAGTTTAATAGGGTCTACAATGCTCTCCCCCCACACATGAAACCTCCCCAAGGCATGGCCTTAGTAAGATATCCTAAGGGTTTCGATGCTGATATGGCCTATCAGCTAAGGGAGAGAGACTGTGTAACTCTAGAAGACATGCAGCAAGGAGTAGTGAGTGTAGAAGCAAACTTAATTGAGAAAAGAGCTAGGCTAAGATCGGATAAGAAGGTAACTTATAAATAAGATACTGCAGCCTCCGCATCCATCTCTAAAGTGGAAAGGATTTTGGAAGAGATGATGAAAAGGATGAACTTACTTGAGAAAGCACAACCAAGAGACAATCAGAACCACTCCCAAAACATAAACAGGAACCAGAATAATAGAAGGGAGAACAATCAAGATAGGCAAAGGGATTCTAACCAACAAATCATACCTCCATTCCAAGAGAACTTCCTTGATGAGGACGAGGGAATAATAGAATAATCAGAAGGAGCTACCGTAAACATGGTGGAAGTGGATAACCAAGATCACACCTTTCCCACAGAAGACAACCAGACCTCATACACACATTGGGAAGAGGAAGCAATAGAGTCTGAAGACTATAGGTGAGGATTCAACAATGCCATCATGCAGGTCTGAGAACAATATGATCTCAGAAGTAAAAAGAAACCAAAATTTCCCAAAGCCAAAACCTCTGAAATCACCATTAAGAAAATACCTGAGAAGACTCCTAAAGGGATCGTTGTAAGAAAAAAACAGCAGCTGAGAGTTCAGGCAAGAACAAGGACAAAGACATCCAAACCACTGATAAATCAAGTCAAGAAACCAGCAGCACCAGAACAACAGCTAATGCTCCTGATAAAAAAGCTTCAACCAATGTACATAGTGAAGATCAGCAAACTCATATTGCCAATAAAATAGTGGCCAAAAAAATAGAAATGATCCTTTCAAAGAGTCAGTCTTCTTTCAATCTGGAGAGTGAGATTGCCAAAATAAAAATTTCTCGCCCTCTCACTGAGTTGGCCAACTAGGATGTATATAAATGTCAAATTTTGAAAGCTTTGAACTTAGGAGAAAAAAGTGATTCTGTCAACTTAAATGATGATCAACCAGCTCTCTTGTTTGGCCCAAAAATTGAAGGGAAATTTCAGGAAGGAGTAGTACCCCCTTTCTATGTCAGTCTCAATATCCACGACAAAATCCTGCATAATGCTATGCATGACTCAGGTGCTTCACACAACCTTATGCCAAAGGTAATCATGGAAAATTTAGGCCTAGAAATAACCAGACCTTATAAGGACTTATATTCCTTTGACTCTAGCAGAGTGAAGTGCCTTGGCCTAATCAAAGATCTATGTGTGAATTTGACTCATATCCCAGCCAAATGCATGGTAATGGATGTTGTAGTGGCCAATGTACCTCCTAAGTATGGCATGTTTTTTTCAAGGTCATGGGGTGCCAAGCTGCAAGGTACAATGCAGATGGACATGACATATGCCCCAATACCTGTCTTTAGCCATCTTAGAAGACTATATAGAGAGGCACACATGAAATTTATGGTTAGCAGCCCTGAGAAACCTGAAAATTCCCCTCTCTAATCTGTCCATACAAATCTGGACTCTTTTATCCTTTACAATGATGAATGCACAGATGAGCCAGCGTTAGAAGATAGAAATCCAGACAACAGAGTAGAGCCCACAGATCTTAACATAATGAAAACTCTATATGTTGAGGAAAACCAGGAAGAAACCTTTGAACAGTGTACTAAATCAAAAAACCAGAGTGAACAAAAACAAGACTGCAAACAGCAGATTACTCATCACTCTGAACTCCATGAAAGTCCTAAGGAACTAAACATTCCACAACACAGTGTAGGCCTAATAATAAAACATAACGATGAAACTGCTAACAAATCTACAAATAGTCCTTTATGGTGCATGAACTTTGATGGGTCTTTCACTAAAATGAATGCAGGAGCTAGGGTATGGTTGTGTAATGTTGAAAACAATCATACTGAAAGCCATGCCTTCAAGCTAGACTTTAAATGCACAAACAACATTACAGAGTATGAGGCTCTCATCCTTGGGTTGCATCTGTTAAAAAAAATTAGGAGCTAGGAGAATAGTTGTTCAAGGAGATTCAGAACTAATCATCAAACAACTAAATGGAGAGTATACTGCAAAGAATCCGAGATTAAGGGCATATAGAAATGGTGCTATGGATTTTCTGAAAACATTTGTAGAATATGAGCTTATGTTTGTTCCTAGGAGTCAAAACATAATTGCAAATGGGTTGGCCTGCGCTGCCAGTTCATATCAGAGACTGCCTAGTGATAAACAGATAGTTATTCAAACAAAATATAGACCTGCAGTGTCAGATAATGAGAAATATTAGCAGGTCTTTGAGGGCAACAAATAGATAGAGGAATTCTTGCTTTGCAGGAATGAGTTTGAATCACCTGATTTAGACTCAAAATCCAATGAAAACTGTTCAGATAAAGATCCCCCTGATGAAGAAAAACCATCCCCCACTGCGGAAATAAACATGTTAACCAAAGAATTCAAAAATCACAAAAATAACACACAAAACGCCTAAAAGAATATTATAGAGGGTGCTGTTGCTCAAAGATAAAAACATACCTAGAGGACTAGCGCCCCTTGAGGACATTTTTTATTTTAATGATGTGGCAAAGAAGCCCACTATAGAACACGTTGAATCGGATGTTGAAGAATACAATATAGGCAACGAAGATAAGCCTAAAATGATTAAATTAGCTAAATCCTTGCCAGCACACATCAAGAATAAATACATTGATTTATTCAAAGAGTTTGTTGATGTGTTTGCTTAGAGCTACAAGGACTTAAAATCCTATGACACAGAGATTATCCAGCATAAGATGAAAGAAAACCAAAAACCCTTTAGGCAAAAACTGCGTAGAATTAACCCAGTACAACTGCCTCTTGTAGAAATGGAAATCAAGAAAATGTATGAGGCAGGAATCATAGTGCCTATGAGGTTTTCTGATTGGGTGTCCAACCTTGTAGTTGTAAGAAAAAAGACAGGTGAAATCAGACTGTGCATTGATTTTAGAAACCTTAACAGAGCCTCCCTAAAAGATAATTACCCCTTACCCAAAATGGAACACATCCTACAAAGAGTAGTTGGCTCAAAAAGGATTTCCCTATTAGACGGATTTTCAGGGTATAACCAAGTATTAGTACTCCGAGAAGATCAACTAAAAACAGCTTTCACCACTCCATGGTGCACGTTCATGTACGTGAAAATGCCTTTTGGACTAATGAATGCTGGTTCAACCTTCCAAAGAGCTATGGACATAGCATTTTTTCAAAATTACTTAGAGGTTTGTTGGGTTTAAACATCCACAGATCAGGGGCATGCTACTTAAGAAGGACTCACACAACCATACATGTTCATGAAAAACTAAATAGAGTAGATCGAGGAAGTTACCCGTAGGTCCTACGGTTGAAGCAGATCCCGCGGGGTCCAAACCCCCAGCAACCCTTCTTCCTTCTTAACCTGAAAGACAAGAAGATACAAGCACGAAGAACTGGTTGTACAGCATATATCTACTCTAAATGTTAGTGAAATCCATATGAAACATTAGATAAACCATAATGAATGCTTAAATAACAATATTCTCATATATGTAAGCAGACACTAACACGTATATTTCGGGAACAAGATGGTACTTCTGTATTATAAATAGCATGTACAAAAGTAACGAGTGGAGAGATCACCTGAATCCTTCCACGATCTTCGAGCAGACCATCGTCCGGATCCGTCCCGCCCTTGCCTCGCTAAGACTCCTTCCAAACTGGTGCATACGAGATGACATATAGGGAGATGAGCATCTCAAGGAAACAAGGGTTTCCTATAATGAACTGGGAAAGTGCAGGAGGCACGGGGAATCAGACTTGGATAAGGAATACCAACAGAGTATAATATCAATAATTCTCTCTCTCCCTTAGGCCATACACATGAGGGGTTTTTATACTCCCTCCAAGTAGTTTCAACAGTTGGAAACCATTGGCCACGTGCTGGGGTGGTTGAACTACCTGAGTAACCATCAACCCAGCCCTAAAATAGGGAATAATTATATATTTTTTAATTATTTTAATGGCATACGCGGAAAAGTCTAGCTGGACTCGCGTATACACGCGGAAAAGTACGGGCATAGTCGCGTATGGGGATTTTTACACTGTTTTTAAGTGAATTTGTCCAAGTCTGTAGGAATGGGTGCCCAAAGCCATAAAAGAAATCATGAATCATATGAAGGTGAGAAATGATGCTATAACAGATGCCCCCTAATATATCAGGTCAGAAGGGGTACATGATGGCCGAAATGTATTATGCACATAGAAAGAACTTTGCAAGGACAAGAGAGGACTTCACCAGATTTCAGCCTGCCAAAAACCAATGAAAGAAAATAGAGAGTCAACTCATGCTGAGGCGGGCATACCCATGCTCAGTCCAAAAATACATCATATAGAAAGTAGTGAATAGATCCAACATGTATACAAGTATAGCTGAATTGAAAGTACACAATGAATCATCTGAGCATGGCCCGGAAGTGTAAGTCTGAATCAATGTCCAAGTATCACATATAGAAAGCTGATCAAAGATGGTGCAACTGGATGTCTGATCAAATAAGTAACTGAATCTCCAAGTACCAAATCATAAGGGGTGGAACAAACGGTACTATCACGCAACTCGGGAGCCAACATATAGGATGCTGCTGTACTGAACTGCAACATATAAGGGTGGACGACATCACTGGCAGAAACTGAATGGACTGTCAAAAAGTGAACCGAGAAATGTTGATGCAACCCGAGGTCTTCACCGATCACTATGACACAATTCTACACTATGGGAATAAATGAGCTGAAGTCGACCATGTGAGAAATCGTTGGATTACCGGTCAATGATGTATACCGTTAACCAACGCGAGACAACTCACCAATAATGAAAATGAGTGTCAAGGTGCCCCAGTACAATCTGACAAGTGCGAATGAATGAGTTGAAGTCGAACACTTGAAAGAATCTACCAATCAAGAGGCAATGATGAATCCCCACTGTCGATAGCGAAGAGTCTGCCACTGATGACTGCAAACCCTAAGGTACTGACAAAAAGACTCTAGACCTTATTCCCAGAGCAATGAGTCGGAGTCGATGGGAAAAGATCTGCCGGAAGGAAGGCATTAAGGCATCCCACATCAGTCCAGCGCGAGTGTAACCCGCAGGCCAAGATTTGGAAGGAATCGGACGAAGGAGAGTGATGGAACCAAAACCGAAGTACGTTTCCGACGTGCACAAAATGAAGCTAGCGCACGGAAGAAACCCTCTGAACCAACCAATAATGAAAGCTGACGTAGAGGCGAGAAATCCACCGATAGGGTCAAATGGAAATCCAGGTACTGCACGAATCCCAAGTGTGATAATGTGTGCTGACGTCGAACACAGGGGAA
Organism: Pinus albicaulis; assembly: GCA_034641835.2. Taxonomy (NCBI): domain Eukaryota; kingdom Viridiplantae; phylum Streptophyta; class Pinopsida; order Pinales; family Pinaceae; genus Pinus; species Pinus albicaulis. The sequence continues at coordinate 150,949 of JAXQQM020078347.1, forward strand.
ACCACTCAGTCAAAGACCCATGATGATGATCAAATGCTGAGCACGAGGTCACCTACCAATGATGGAAATAGGCCCAAGGTGCGGCTCTAGGCTTGCTCTTAGAGCAATGTGTCGTAGTCGATAAGAGACAAACCCGCCGGCAAGAAGTCAATGGAGACCTTCTCAAACCAGCACGAGCAGAAGATCAAAACATCTGATGTGATAGAACATGATACTGACAAGACCGGGAAGGCCGACTGAATAATGAGTCAAGATACACCGCAGAATGGCCGACTCAGGCTAGACTTCCCTTGAACAAAAGCACGACTCTGTGATGACCATGGCAGTAAAAAGTGACACTGTATAAGTCTGTCCTGCAGGAGGCAAAACAAACTCTCCATATGATTGGAAGAGATAACCAACTGGGGGAGAACTGACAAGTGAAACATGGTAAAGGCTGAACCTAGGTCAAAACTAAAACCATCCCAAATGAAGGAAATATATATAAGTATATGTGCTTTGTTCAAGGGCGACAAACTGACTCTGTACTGCCATCAAACAACGAAGATACATCCCGTTCCCGCTCTTTTTGTTATATTTGATTTTTTTGTCTTTTTCATATAATAAGCCTGAAAAATAATAAAAGAATGCTATGGTACAATGGATAGAACGAGTATCAAGAAACAGATGCACTAGTTCCTGGGATTGGAACAATCCTATGCTCAATGCAAGGTGGCAGAAACTGGTAAGCGATACTCAGAGGAATGTTCCATCCATGGGTAAAAGGGTGTCAAGTCGCGATAGCTAAGTGCATGCAATGGTTAACTTGTACAAATAGTCAAGGTCAAAAGTTGGCTTAAACATCGAGTCCAAATGAAGCCGGCTAAAGGCCAGGATAAACAAGTAGCCAATATGCAATGCAGTAATACAACTTAACGACACTAGGGAGCCTCTAGGGTAATAGCCAGAAAAATGATAGTGAGGAAGAAGAAGAATGAAGCTTCAACACATAAGTCATGGTGGGACTAAAGAGGACTCCCGAGCCTACATAAAACGCAGCATGGGCAACAAGTGATAGCGAGGAACTAACTAGGAAGCCCATGTAAAGGAAGGCTCTACCATCAAGTCATGATTAAATAATTGGCGAGTGAAATGGGTGTAATACTCATGACCTGATGGGATTGACCCTATGGCAAGTGATTAGTATGGAGGCTAGTATGCAAGATGCAATGGAAAGTGATTTCCCTAACTTATATGCCAGTGAAGATCATATACCTGCCGTGACGAGTCGGTAATCATGGATCAAAAACCGAGAAAAATCTCAAAATCATCAAAATGTACCTGAAAACATACCAAACTGGGCACTTCCAAGCATCTGGGTTATGCAGCTTAAGATAGATCGAAAAAATAAGCATAACAAATTTTTGCGAAAATTTTCAACTTTTTAGGCATAAATAGACAAATTACCTCATATTTGGTTCATTATTACATTGTTGATTTGGAAAAAAGTGCTCTGGAGCAAAAAACTTCTTTCGTCAAATCAGGAACAACCGACCGTCGAATCGCACCGAATTTGTCAGGTAAGCTCCTCAATCATCCTTGCAAATCATTTTGTCCGTTTATAAATTAAAATTTAGTGATTTTCACCACAGAAACCCTTTCCAAAAAACACCGGTTTGCGCATACACGGGTTGGTAACAGGAAAGTTGCGTATACACGCGACTGTGCATAAAGAAAGCCGCGTATGCGCAGGCCCAAATGAAAAATGCGTGGCTAATGAAGGATTTATTGAATTTTGACAGGATGAAAATCTCATGGAGAGAGCGTGAACACAGTGCAATTGATCAAGAGGTCATGCAAGATCGAGCATCGCAAAATATTCTTCGGAATTGCGGATTGTTCAAATTTTTTAAAATGCCAAATATGAAAAGCAATGTTCGGTTGCTAGAAATGCTCGTCAATTATTGGGAACCGGAAGAGGACTGCTTTATGATAGATCAGATGCCAGTACGCATTGAAGTGGAAGACATATACTTTATCACTGGACTCTCCCGGAGGGGGGAACCAGTAGACTTGCACGGGAAGCCCCTGGGAGGGCTAACCGTGGAAGATTATGTCCATGTGTATTGCGTAGAGGGTTCCAAGAAAGTTGAAACTCAGATTGCGATTAAAGATTTATGGGATTTGCACATGAAAATCCTCCTTTTCACCATTGGCAGAGTGGTAGGATCTGCCTCCCTACATCAGGCGTCCAGGACGCAAATGAGCATAGCAGTGGAATGCTTGACTCATGTGTATGATTGGTGCACAGCCCTATTACTGAACATGAAGCAACAATTGACCTCAATCCGCCAAGCAAAGACCAAACACTTTGGATACGGTACAATTTTGATGACATTCTTCTTTGAGAAGATACCAGCATTGAGACCCAGAGTTATCTCTACCATCAGCAGCCCGAGAGACCCAAGAATTGCCCGTTGGGCAGACATGATGAAGAGATTAGGGGGAAGTGAAGTTCCCCGGACCACTTGGGATGATGAGTTCTTCCTTTGGTGGGGAGAACAAATCATCGCTATGGACGACTATCCCTATGTCGGGATGGACTTTCGTGGAGATCCAAATCTTGTTCTTCCACCAGGCACAGCATGGGGCACAGTCGGTAAGTTTGCAAAAATTTTGACTTATATAATTTTTTTGGATTTTTTCAAATATGTATGAACAAAATGAAAATAAACATGTTTTTGATTGGATTCATAATGAATGACAATGTAAACATGATCATGATACAGATATTGGACCAGTTCGACCTGAGGGTTTCCCATGCCACAAGCATCGCAGGGGCGAAGCAGATACAGTGGATTCAGACAGGACCATCCAGGCTGTGCAGAGGAACCTGGAGGGGTTAACCCGCCAAATACCTATGGCTGCCGTGGAAGATCTGCCGGAAGCCATCCAGAGACGGGTGGTAGGAGTGCCCCGAGACTGGGTACGGTTATTCCGCCGAGTTGCCACCGCGATCACGTTCTATAGGAACACGACTTCTGGGCAGGGACCTCAGGAGTAGATAGATGTTATGTATTAGATGACTGTATATTCTTTTTGAGACTGAACATGATCGGGCATAAGCCCAAATTTTGTATGACCTTATGGATCCAAATTTTGTAAAGTTTTTTGAACACTCTGATGATATATATACATCGATATTTGATGTGATGTGATAAATGTATCAAAATGTATGATGTTTTTGATGATTAAATTTTATTGTATGGAATGATTAATATGCCAATCCAGTGCCTGATTAGCTAATGAGTCTGCCAACCAATTGTCAGCTCGAGGAATATGAATGAAAGTTAAAAAATGAAATGATCTTTGTAACAAACGTACCCTCAAGAACAACCGTAATAAAAATGGATCTCGAACCCGATAAGTATTGTTCAACTGCGACACCACCAGCTGAGAGTCCAAGAAAAATACCAACGAATCAACACCCAAAGATATTGCCTCCGAGAGTAGATAAACAACTGCAGTGTATTCTGCTATATTATTGGAAGCAGGACCAATGCAGACCCCTCTTGATACTAACAACTGACCGGAAGGATAATGAAGCACCCAAGCCGCGGAAGCTAAGTTCCGGGTGTGTCTACTAGCACCATCGGCGAAACCAAAGTGACTCATGACATCCAACACAACCTGCCAAAGCAGATCAAAAACATCACCAACTCATCAAAGATCGAAAATCAACCAGATATGTACAAAACAAAACTACTATATACAAAAGCAACATGCCAGGCCAAAGCCTAGGCATAATACTTCTTCAAATAGAGCCCATTTCGGGGCTCCGGCAACTTGTTCCCTTCGAAATAAACCAAGGTATACGCTCCTTTATTAAGGACTTTTTTAACGATAAAGGGGCCATACCACATAGACTTAAAATTTCCTGCCCCAGGGGCATCTTTTTCTTGGGCATAGACCAAAACAAGGTCACCTTCCGAAAGAACCCTGGGTTTGACCGCCTTATCGTACTGAACTTTAACTCGGTTTTTATGCGCTTCATTCATCGTGGCGGCATCCCTACGCTACTCATCGAGATGTTCCAGATGAAGGAGCCGTTCTTCAAGACTAGAAGTGTCAGGAAGAAGTTCAACAGCTAACTTAAGAGAAGGAATCTCGCATTCAATAGGAAATACAGATTCCACCCCGTGCACTAGCTGAAACGGAGTAAAGCCGGTTGCAGTTTTCACTGACGTCCTGTATGCCCAAAGTGCAGGATATAGCATAATATGCCAGTTGGATCTAGCTTTATCAATTTTCCTTTGAAGAATTGTCTTCAAGGATTTATTCATGGCTTCCACTTGCCCATTGGCTTGAGGATAATACGAAGATGAATGCTCCTGCCGGAAACCCAATTTAAGAGCCAACTCAGCCATCATGCTATTCTGAAAATGACTGCCATGATCAGTGACAATCTCTCTAGGAATACCAAAACGAGCAATAACCTGGTTGAAAAGAAAAAGAGCTGCTGTCTCACCATCATTCCCAAAAGTAGGCATAGCCTCGACCCACTTCATAAAGTAGTCTACTGCTACAATAATGTACTTGTGACCTTTAGCCGAAGGCGGGTTACAAGTAGTATAATCAATACCCCACTTTGTAAAGGGACCGACAGTAATGACTGGAAAAAGCGGAGCTGGATGAGCGTGCATTTTTCGAGTATAGACTTGACACGGATGACACTTTTTGACCGACTCCATACAATCTTTGAAAATTGAAGGCCAAAAGTATCCTGCACGCAAGATTTTTTGGGCTGTAGCAAGCCCAGATAAATGACCACCACAAGATCCACTGTGGCAATCATTCAGCACAGCCTCAGCTTCTTCGAGAGTTAAGCAATGTCTCAGGATTGAATCAACCCCTCGATGGTATAAAGCATCACCAATAATCAAGTAATTCTTAGCCAAGTGACGCAACTTACGACGCTCATCTTTCGAAAAAGTAGAGGGAAACTTCGCAGTCTGAAGATACACAATGATATCTCCATACCAAGGATCCTGTGAAGAGATAAGAAACAAATGTTCATCCGGAAAGGATTCATCATAGATCATCTCTTCCCCACAGGGCAACTCGGAGATCAATTCCGTGAAAACCAATGATTTCTTGGACTTGGCAGACATAAACTCAAGATCAAATTCCTGCAAAATCACAATCCATCTATTGTACTTGCCCCCAATCACTCGCCTACTGAGGACAAACTGAAATGGATTGGCTGCTGCCAAAACATAAGTTTTTCGAAGAATAATGTAATGCCGGAGTCGCTGCACAGCATGAACTGCTGCTAAAGCTAACTTTTCTATCGGAGTGTACCGGAGTTCAGGTCCTACCAAACCTCGACTAAGGTAGTATATAACATGCTCTGCAAGAGCATCATCCTCCTGAACCAGAACCATACCAATGGTAGATTCTGCTGCTGCCAGATACAAAAGGAAATCCCTGCTATAATCAGGTGGACTCAATAAAGGAGCAGAGGTCAATGCTTTTTTCAAAGCATCGAACGAGCATTGAGCGAAGTCATCCCAAAGAAATGGAACTCCCTTCTTCAACAATCTCATAAATCCCTTTGTAACTTCAGCATAATTTACGATAAATCTCCAAAGAAAATTAGACTTTCCTTGTAGACTTTGACGCTGACGGATAGAGGACGGGGGAGGCAATCGAAGTATTGCCTCAACCTTGAAGGGATCTACCCTAATACCTTCCTTAGACACAATGAATCCCAATAACCGACCGGATGTAACCGCGAAAACGCACTTGTTCGGATTCAATCTAATCTTATAGAACCGACATCGTTCAAATATTTGCCGGAGGTGAGCAGGATGATCCATCCTCTTTCGAGAATGAGCAGCTAAATCATCCAAATACGCCTCAATAATATTTTTGATGTCGTGGAAGGCATATGACATGGCCCGCTGAAAGGTAGCCCCAGCATTTTTAAGACCAAAAGGCATCTTCTTGTATGCAAATGTACCCCAGGGACAAATAAAGGCAGTCTTATGTTGATCTTCAGGACGGATAGTAATCTGATTATATCCGGAAAAACCGTCCATGAAGGAGAAAATCTCATTACCGGCACACTCGTCAATGATCTGATCGATAAATGGTGTGGGGTAATTATCTTTAGGACACGCTTTATTTAGGTCTCTGAAATCGATGCACACTCGAATCGTTCCTTGCTTTTTATCTATGGGAACGGGGTTTGAAACCCATTCAGTCAGAGGAACAGGGAAAATGAATCCCGCCTTAAGCAGCTTTTCAACTTCAGCTTTGATAGCTGCTGCCTTCCTAGGATTGACCGGACGAAGTTTTTGCCTCACCGGCTTAGCGTTTTCATACGTCTTGATCTCATGTTGGACAATAGATGGGTCTATACCAGGCATTTCCTCATAAGACCAAGCGAATACATCCCTATACTCTTTAAAGAGCTCGGTGTAAATTTGAACCTCTTCACGGGAACATTCAGCTCCGATGAAGACATTCTCGATAATATTGGGATCCTTGGAAATGTTCACCGGGATAGTAGGAGAAATCACAGCCATGTTCCCTTCAGCATAAACCTGTGTTGGTGCTAAAGGGTTCAAGACTGGGTGAACAGGACCAGGAGACTGAGGACTTGGGAAACTAGTTTCAACTTCGCTCAAGTCAGGTAAAAAGTAAGACCGATGATGCAAGTCATCCCACGGTCTATCTATACCAGTCATGGCTTCCAAGATGGCCTCTTCAGATGGAAGAGTGGTATCAAGGCAATCCTGGGCAGAAGAAGAACTAAGTGTCCAAGCCGGAGCCACATCTCCATCCAACTCTTCCGGTGACAGAGGAGCTGGGATGGATTCTGCAGAGTCAACAATAGACTGATAAGCAATCTCAGCTGCAGAAATAGGAAATGCCATTCCACCCACTTGACCTTCTGCTAATGTGGCAGTAGGGGAAGTTAAGGTCCAAGGGTCCGAAAAATAATGAGTTCTGAAGAACTCTCTTCGAAGAGGAGCCTTGGAGGATGAAATAGCATTAATATGAACCATAGGAGGAGGAATATCGAAAGTACCCATCAAGGAAGAATACATTCCAACTCCTAAATTCTCAACAGGCGCCTTAGAATTATCCAACTTAGGAATAGATGAGTCAGTAGATGCATTCGGGTCTACAGGAGGACAGTCCAGTTGATCCACTGTAACAATCCTCCCTTCGTGGAGGAAACATATAATGCAAAATAATGAGGATGCAATGGCATCCATCTCATAAATCCAGTTTCTCCCCAACAGAAGGTTGTAGTCCAAGCTTGCATCCACTACCTCAACCTCTATATTGACAGTTTTTCCCCCAACACAGATGGGCAAAGCTGGGACAATACCATGAGGCCTGTGAGAATGACCGTCGAACGCAGTCAGAAGAGTGGTAGATGGAACAGCTTTGGGAGATCCAAGTGTCTTCCAGCATGCGAGAGACATCACGCATGTGGAAGCACCCTCATCAACAACCGTCTGAAAGATGTTACACTTCCGGTACGATGATTTAATATGAAAAGCCATGTGATGAGGAAGTCTCTTCTTAAAATTAGTCATATCAAAAGTAATTAGAAGAGAATTTTTTGGATCAATAGCCCCAATGGCAGTGAGCAAAGCACTGCGCTGAGCCGGACAAGGCTGGAGTACCTCTAAAGCTGACATAGCACAAGGACTTTGCGCCAGATCTTCTACAATCGAGTAGTTCTGGGCAGCCCTCGCATTTGGATTAATCGTTGACCGCTTAGAAGATGCTTTGGGCATCCGAGGCATAGACTCAACAGTAGGCTTCGTAATGTGAAGCGGCTCAGTAGCATCAGGAACTTCCTTAGCTTTCGAAGACTCTTCTCCGCCATAATCACGGGATCTCGTGGCGATATCCGCGTGAGCACTCATCATAAAAATGTTCGATGGAATTTCCCCTTCCTGGGTGCCCCCAGAGGAAGCCCCAGGATTTTGGTTCGCGCCAACAACTAATTGTTGCCCTTGGGGAAAAGGGTTTGTTAACACAACCTGGGAACTAGAAGAACCCTGCTGGGCTAACAAGCGCTGCGCATCCTGAATTTTAGGGCAAAGGTGTGTAAGATGGTCTCCAGCACATAGCTTGCATGGAAACTTCACTTTCCTTTTCTCCTTTGGACCCTCACCAACATGCTCGTTGGTTTTATTTGCATTACCCTTCTCGTTCTTGCCCTTTTTCTTATTATTTCGTCCCTTCTTCTTCCCTTCGGATTGTTGATTTCCTTTGGGATCATAAGCTTGGACAGCATTTATGGACAAAGACTGGGAAGGTGATGACTCAGCAGGCACAGCCTGACCAGAAGGAGTAGATTGCAAAGACAACTGCTGCAGTTGAGTAAGTAGGCTGGCTGCACCACTATTGATCGATCCAATCAGTCCGTCGCCATGAGGACCGGGCTTAGTTTTAGATAAATCTAATTTGGAGCTAGGAGCATTAGACAAATACTTGTGAAGGACCCCAGACTGAGAATATATCAAATCTAGCTGCTTGGCCCTAAAAATGGCCTGCTCCTCAGAAAATACCCCGGAGAGGGATACATCTTTCGAAATATCTGACTGTAGGGATTTGAGAAACCATTCCAAAAGGAATTCACCTGGAATATGAGCTTTAATCAGCCTCTTCCTTCTCCTCCATTCCTGAATGTGATCAGAAATGTGGGTTGCATCGTCTTGCTTAAAATTAGCTAGGAGTTTAGTCCCAACGTCATACTGGACAGGCAACTGAAAATGGTTCAGAAATGTAATAGCCAGTTCTCCAAATGTAGCAAAACTGCCCCCAATTAGCTCAATATACCATTTGGCAGCGTTTCCAGTTAGGGTGCGTTGAAATAATCTCAACCTAATCGAATCATCGATCAGGGAGTTCGAAGAACACCATAAATGGAAAGTAGTAATGTGGTTAGCCGGATCTTCTCCATTCTTACCTTCAAACTTTGGAATGTCTGAAGGAAGTTTGGTTGGAACCGGAGGCCACCCCGGACTATAACGAATCGGATCATTAGTCAACTTCGACAGATCTGGCAAGTTTAACGTTGCCAGAAAAGGTAAGCGAGGCGGAGCTTGAGGATTCCATCCTTGATGGGATGGATTCCAAACATTCTGAAAAGAATACCCTGCATTTGATGAGGCACCAGGTTGCCAAAAAGGACTCGTAGAAAAAGGAGAAGAACCTCCTCCCAACGCAGAGTTACCAAAGCCCAGACCAGTTCCCCCCGCTGAAGTATGAAATGAAGAGGAAAGCCCCTGATAGGGGTTCCAGGCATTAGAAAGAGGAGAAAAGGTCTAATAAGCACTAGACGAAGGGAAAGAATTATTCCCTTCGTGACCAGCGTAAAACTGATTCCCTGCCCCCACTGTAGTGAATACAAGGTTCCATCCTGTAAAAGTGGTCGAATTGTGACCTCTAGACCAAGGATTGAAACTTTGGGTCTGAGAAGTAAACGGAAAGGACCCTAAAGAAGGATTGGAACTAGGAACATGCCCAGTTCCAAAGGGGAACCCCTGAAAAGAAGCTGATCCACTAGCCATGGAAGACATGGGTGTAGATCCAGCTGCAGCAGCAGAAAAGGAAAAAGAAGGAATCCCACTAGTGGGCATTCCGAAACAGAAGGGACCAGAATGAGAAGCATGTGCTTGGGTGAAACCAGAGCCAAACACAGCAGCACTAGAAGCAATCGAAGATAAAGCAATAGTGCCCCCTCCTTCAATAGAAGCAGGGGTCTGAATGCCTGCAGCACTCACAGCAGAAGCCGCGTTCCCAGTCGTGGCCATCGAAAGGTAAGAATGATACGGAAGATCTTCCGGTCTCTCTGACTCAGGTCCGATGTACTGAACAACGAACGGATAATCAGGAGGAAGAGGAGATGGACCTGACGCAGGAGGTTCAGGTACTTCTTCAATTTGAAAATCTTCTTCCTGAGGAAATAAAACTCGCGAGGTGAGCGGAACGCTCCTCTCGGAACCGACACCAGAATCAGCTATGAAACCTTCAAACCCTTGTGGAGGATCTCTCTCCACTGCGTCAGACGTCACAGGGTGGTAACCACCTGCTAAATCACTCCTACGCCTTCTCGAAGAAGGCTCTGGACTCTCGGGAGATAACCCCCGGATTCTCCTCGATCGTCAAGGCGCTTGATCAGCCACTTTTATAGATTTTAAATTAGACTCAAAAAAAGTGAAAAGCTAGGCAAGCTAGGAGCAAAGAGCACTCACTAAAAGAAAAATCCCTGAGATACAGTCAAGCAAACAACCCTCAAGTATTTCCGCTCCGGGTGATGAGGACTAGACACCGAAATACAAGAAAGCGAAAAATATAGGACCTCCCGAAAGCAGTCTGGGATAATTATGGCCCAGACCTACTAGCGAAGGTATCAGAAACAGTTACGCCGACCTCCTAACGACAGCCTTTGCCGGCTCAAGCACCCAAGCTTCGCAAGGGCACCCCCCAGAAGTACTGCTGAAAGTGATGCGACGTCTGCCTCGGGTACCACGGGTATTCCCCCCCGCAGTCACCTGTGTGGAACCTAGGAACGGCAACTATGGACACCAATCCGTATCAGAAGCTGGGCGGAACGGTCTTGAGGTCAGATTCAGCTAATCGGAGGGGGGGTATCCCTCTTCTCAACCTTCACCTCCCCTCGCGCTTGACTCTCGGATGAGAGCTTTCCCAGTCCACCTCACGGAGTTGGATTTCGCTCAATTAATCAACTTATATGTTTGTTTGAGCGGCCTTGGAGAGTTAACTCTCCACTCACCTATTCCAAGGCCCTACAACCTAGCTAGTTGGTGATTGACACTTAGAAAACTTGCTAGTTGATTTTAGATTAAATCGCTTATTTTAATGGGATGTTATGTTAAGTCACAAGGATATGGAGATGAAACTTATGGTGTTTTGACACAGAAAGAAATTAATAAAAACCTAACTACATGCAAATGCAGTTATTCTCTTTCGATGAAAAGAAATCTCTATACAGGTTCTACGAGATTAAAAATTGTATTTTTCTTTTCAGATAGCAAACTCACACTCACAAAAACTATGAAAATGACTAAATTCTTAAGTGCACCTAATGAAAATCACTACAAGCATGCAAATTCTAAGATGCAAAATCTCCTAAAGAAGAGTGAAATTTCCCAAAAAGTCCTTCAGTTTTAACTCTTCTTGGTTGTCCAGAAAGCTAGTTCTCGAAATCAAGAACTCTTAATATGAAGACACCAAAAACGCTTAAAAAACAAGAAGAAGAAATCAATGACAACTTCTTTCCACAATCAAGCCAAATCCGAAGGCAAGAAACCTCAACCAAGCTTTAAAAGATACAAAGAAACGAAAACAAAAAATGCAAAAACAAAAGCAAACAACAAAGCAAAATGTTTTTTGAGCTTTTGTGTTTTATAAAAAGAGTTCAAAAAGACCAAGTAAAACTATAAAATTTCAAGCCAAACAATACTAAATTTCAAGCACAAACTTCAATAATGCTCCAAATCTTATAGGGCTAACTCGTAGCAAGATCAATATGAGCAAAAGAAGACAAGAAAACTCAGCCACTCAGCCTAAAATAATAGTGCAACCTTGCCGCAAACAAAAACTTCAAAAAATCAAGAAAGACTCCTCAAAAGTTGCAACAAGACCTAGCCAACTGAATTCAAGAAAACCAATCAAGAAACGGGAAAAAATCGTAGTGCCAAGCAAAACACAAAGACAGGAAAGAGTAAATGAGCAGGAGCTCTCTGTTCTGATAAAGCAGAACAACCAAGAATGCTCAGAAAGAGATCTTGGTACTCAAACCGAGAGTGCCAGCACCAGAAACAACACTTTGCCAAAAAGACTAGTTTTCAATCAAACGAAAGAGAGAAAAGACCAAAGACCAATTTCTTCACAATCCAGAGAGTACAAAGACACTGCAGGAACAAGTCTCAACAGACAGAAAGGACTAAAAAGCCAAAGAATCCAAAATTTCAAAATCTGCCTAGGTATACGCTACTTCACAGTTCAGCAACAAGCGTGCATACGCGACTGTGCTAAAGGAAACCCGCGTATACGCGACTCCCTTTAGACAAACTTGCATGTATACGCGACTGTGTGCAGAAAAAAGCGCGTATATAAAGGTAAATAATGAAAAAACAAAAGGATCAAGCCTGGATAAGAAACCAGGACTTCAGTCTGACTGAGAAAAAGTAAACTGGACTGCAAATGAAAGTTAAAACTGTTGGAAACCTACCAAACAGCTGAAACCACCCAACAGGGGAATCACAAGAATGCAATCCCCAGCGGAGTTGCCAGTTCTGTTTTGGGGAAAATCACCCTAGAGGTTCGTTGGGTTACAACCTCCACAGAGCAGGGGCATGCTACTTAAGAAGGACTCATACAACCATACATGTTCATGAAAAACTAAATAGAGTAGATCGAGGAAGTTACCCATAGGTCCTACGGTTGAAGCAGATACCGCGGGGTCCAAACCCCCAGCAACCGTCCTTCCTTCTTAACCTGAAAGACAAGAAGAAACAAGGACGAAGAACTGGTTGTACAACATATATCTACTCTAAATGTTAGTGAAATCCACGTGAAACATTAGATAAACCATAATAAATGCTTAAATAACAATATTATCATATATGCAAACAGACACTAACACGTATATTTCGGGAACAAGATGGTTCTTTTGTATTATAAATAGCATGTACAGAAATAATGAGTGGAGAGATCACCTGAATCCTTCCACGATCTTCGAGCAGACTGTCCTCCGGATCCGTCCCACCCTTGCCTCACTAAGATTCCTTCCGAACTGGTGCATACGAGATGACATATAAAGAGATGAGCATCTCCAGGAAATGAGGATTTCCTGTAATGAACTGGGAAGTGCAGGAGGCATGGGAATTCAGACTTGGATAGGGAATATAACAGAGTATAATATCAATAATTTCTCTCTCCCCCTTAGGCCATGCACATGAGGGCCTTTTATACTCCCTCAAAGTAGTTTCAACAGTTGGAAAAAGTTGGCCACGTGCTAGGGTGGTTGAACTACCAGAGTAACCATCAACCCAGCTCGAAAATAGGGATTTTTTATATATTTTTTAATGGTTTTAATGGCATACGCGGAGAAGTTCATGTGGACTTGCGTATACACGCGGAAAAGTCTAGGCATAACCGCGTATGGGGAATTTAACACTGTTTTTTAGTGAATTTTGTCCAAGTCTGTAAGAATGGGTGCCCAAAGCCATAAAAGCAATCATGAATCATATGAAGGTGAGAAATGATGCTATAACAA